>JAQIWZ010001907.1:0-10367 GCA_034697245.1 Malaconothrus monodactylus
AAAAAAATTTGCCCATAGAAAAGCTTTAGTGGCATAACATTGTTGTTTGGTAATTTGGCCACTGGTCGCTTTTCGAGAAAACTTTCCCCCTATCACACTGGACTTAATGATACAGGTCTCATGTCTGTTTGATAAACAGGAGCCGAGTCTATAGCCGTACAGACACACAGAAACACAAACAGAATAATGGTATTATAATATAGAGATTGACTCTATGTTTGGTATCAATGAATTACGAATTACGGGGCATTCGCTAAACGCTTATCGTAAAAGTGCTGCCATTTATTTATTTAATTTAATTATTAAAATAATGGCCACAATTGATGGCAAATGAATTCTGTGTTGAGTGTTTGTAGCAATAGTTCAATTCAAATCGAGAATTATGAGAACAAATAAGTTTTGCTCAATTAGTAACAGCTGTTTTCAATAATATTCTAAAGTTAAATTCTGTTAATAATCAGGTTTTAAAAACTGATGTTCAGGGGTATAACTAGACATCACATTAAAATAAATGCTAGTATTGTTCAAAATGAAAAATGACCAATACTTACAAACCCTCAAAATTGAATAATTGACAAAATAAGCTAATCATTAAGTTTAATGAAATGCAAAAATATCGATTCTTAATATTGGTATTTCTAAATTTGTTATTAGTTTCTGTTGCATTTAGTGATGAGAACATAGGTATATCACTCAAGTTCCTTTCTTTTCTTATTTATGATAATTGAATTGTTGCGATTTTGTGTTATTTGCATTAGAATCGAATGAGGAAAACATGCTATTCTAACTACAAATTTGTTCAAAAATGCTTCAACTGAGTCATTTGGATAAACCTTTTTTGTTGTGTCGGAGTTTGCAAACACATCAACTTTAATGATCCCGAAAAATTTGGGCGTTGTATTAAATACTAATTTGTTTTAATTTGAACGGTTTAGACAAAATTTCAAAACTTAAAATTTTTTTTATGTCAAAGTTGTATTCAAATCGTATTGAATAAAGTTTCATCAATTTTTTAGAATATTTAACTTTGACAGAAAATATTTGAAATCTATTGCATCGCAAACTTACGTGAAAATAGATTTTCATGATATGATTCATTTGTCTTGTAATTTGCAAATATTAATACTATCGGTAACTCGCGAATAATAATTTGTAAATTCCTTAATACTATATTATGTTCTCAAAAGTTTCAGTTCATAGAAAAGTAATTTTTTCAAAATGAATTTCATAATTAGATTTCTCTAAAACATTTCCTTTCTTTTATAAGAATTATCTTCTCTAAAAAATCGACACCTGTTTTAATAATCTAAATTCTGTTCTAAACTTGTTATTTGAACCCATCTTCAGAGTATATAACTAGATATTGCACTGCATAAAACTAAATACTAGTATTGTTTATGAAAGTTCTTTTCAAAAGTTAATAATTGACAAATTAAGTTAATCATTAATTTGAATGAAAATGCGATCGTATCGGTTCTTAATGTTGGTATTTCTAAACTTGATATTAGTTTCTGTTGCATTTTGTGAAGACAGTACAGGTATGTCACTTAATGTATATTTTTTTCTTATTTTTGATTCCAGGAATTTTTTTTCATTAGAATCAGGTAAACATCCTATTCTAACAACAGAGAAAACTGAAGTTTGCTCAAAAATGGGCGAAATGTGCCTTTTGGAAAAGCCTTTTTGTTGTGCAGGACTTTGCAAAAACTTCGGCTTCGATGCTGAAGGAAAATTTGGTCGTTGTATTATATACTAATTAGTATCAATTACAAAAATACTTCGAAACTGTTTTATAGTAAATGTTCGCTTTAAATATTTGTATCAAAATTGTTTTCAAGTTATTTCTATGTTTAAATCAATATTCGAAACTTAATGTAAAATATGCGAAAATAAATTTTTATGATAAATTCATTTGGCTTCAATCAGATCTTTATTTACAGTAGTGTTCCGCTAAACTCAAATTTGCCAGAGCATCATTTTTCTGAGCCTGTGATAAAAGGCCTGTGAGCCGACATAAATCAATGTGAAAAAAATTTATTTTTCTGAGCTTTAGCTTGAAAATTTCCGAAAATACTGAGCCTGTTATAGGGCTCAGGCTCGAGACTTGCGGAACACTGATCTACAGTACAGTATATCGTATAGTTTGAAAATTGTAAATTTTGGGTTTAATAAAAAAATTGCATTTTTTTGTTCTTTTAAATCAATACGTCGACCAATCGATTTATGAGAGATTGTTTCCATTTTGACAATTCTGTATTAAAACTATTCCTTTTGATAAAGTCAATAAAGTAAGGATAACCAAATTTTCTTGAGTAAAAATTATTTTCAAATCACTAAATAAACAATAGATATTTCACATTTCAAGCATTTTTAATATTTATTGAAATTAAGTGTTTTTCAAAAATGTTTTTTTGCTTTTAAAAATATTTGACAAATTATTTAATGAAAATTTTTAGTAACTTTAGATTTGACTCCAACAATAAAACCTCCTCTAACTTTGGCCTCAGCGCGTCTTTGATTAGCTTTGACACCAACTTTAGTTTCTGCTCCGTGTAATAGAATAACACCAGTTTCGTCGTCATCTAAATTCTGTTGATCCTCAGCATCTAAAGAGCCAAAATTTATTCATTTTAGTTTATTCTAAAAAATGTCGAATAAATGAAATTACGTCTTTCATAGAGAGGGTTAAGGAAATTATTGACTTCTTCGTCATTCACTTCATTTGGAGTTATGAATTTGGTTTCTTCGTTTTCACTTTCGCGGACCGAAAGAGCAGCTCCACCTCCGTATTGAGTCGATACGGCCACACGTTTAGTATTGAATTCTGCACTGACCTGAACAGTTCCACTGAAAGTTACATTAACTCTGATGTTTTCAGTTGAATTCATGACACCAGTCAACAAATTGAATGAAATGTGTTCGCCTAATATTATGAAAACGATTTTCATAAATTTACTTTAAATATAAACTCTTTCTTAATGATATCTACGATGTAGTCAATCAAAGTCAATATGAAAAGTGTAACACTAACTCTTAAGCTTTATTTAAGCTATCACTTAAACAATTCATAATCCCTAATACTTAAAATAGATTCAATCTATTTTTTAACTAGAATTTATTTTTACAATATAATTAAAAATAATAATCAATGAGTAAACATACCATTAGTCAATTGCAAAAGAGGTGAATTTGTGCCTTTTTGAGTTGAGGCGAATTGTGTTTGAAGCCTTTCAACAAACAAAAATATTTTTCCTTTTTATCATTCGAAAGATTTCTATAAAGTATTTATAAACTTACGATTCAAGAATTTTTTGTGCAAAAGCTTCTAATTCCTGATCGGCGATAGCGGCCGAAAATGTGGCCAAAATTAGAATATAGAAAAGTGATGACATTTTATTCGCAATTTATTATTTATGATTTAGACCTTAAAAGAACTGATATATTAGTTTAACGAACAAGAATTAAAACTTGGCACGACTTTTATATATCCTTTTTATAGATGAATTACAGGTTCAATAATCAACAAATAGTTGACTTGCGTTCTAATGAAATACGATTCCAATGGAAATCAAATAAAAAGTTCTCACGGGCTCGTCATTGCCTCCTGGACTGAATTGATTGATATTTAAACAGAAAATATTTTAATAGACTTCAACCTTTAAACTTAGGGCTTATCTAAAAAGAGTTCTTCAACAAATAATTCGTATTGTTTTTCGATTTCATTTTTGATGAGAAATAGCAAAAGATGTTTGACTCACGAGTTCTCACTCATCGATGTTTGTTTACGAGTTATAACTTATTAGTATAAATATAAATTGTTCAAACAATTGCTTAAAAAATTGTTTTGTTTCAATTTAACTGAATATTATGCAAGAATTGACTTGTGCCCAAGTTTTTATCTTTGAAAATATCAATTAATATTTTGCTGATGTCTGAGAACTCCACACCTGAGAAGTTATTTGTTTCGCTGTCACGTTATTGCGTTGTGGGGTTCTATTAGATATCAATAATCATTAACTTTCTTAAATGAATTTATTACTTCTACAATCAGTTTATTAGATCACAAATATATAAAAGAGACTCAAATTTTTCCAAAGAGTTCAATCGTTTATATTTTAATTCTGACTCTAAGTTATATTCAAAGCAAAGCTTTAAGTTTAAAACAATGGCACGATTTTTAGTATTCTTTGTCGCTTCACTTGCATTAGTCTTCGCTGAAAAAGACGAATTGGAAGAAATCGCAAAAAACATACTCTCAGGGTATGGAATTATGATTCTATTTTATTATAAGTTAGATTAGTTTTTCTGGATTTCTCGAGTTTTCAAGAATTCCTAAATTTTAAATTCAACTTTAGAATATTTCTATAACTGATATTCGGAATAGTTTTTAATTATTCATGTTTTGTGACTAATCATATGTCGAAACAACTCCTTTAGCAAACTTAAGAACTTTTGAAAGAACATATTCTTATTTATTTTTAAGAACTAAATTATGATTTGCTTTAATAGAGTTCACACTCATTTGGGCGGAGAAAGTGGTCAAAACTCTTTGTACACCTTTGTATCAAACAGTGAGTTTGCGAGAGAGACAGCACTTGAGTTGAATAAAACTCGCAGAGAAAAAATTGTAGAAGGAGTTGGAAGCAGAGGCCTTACATGGGTTTCGGTCACCAGAGGCAATAAACAAGTCAATATCACCACTGGATATGGTGTTGGCGCCGGTGCTGTTGTTAATGTACGCGAACAAGACAAACAAGTTGATGAGCCATCACTTAGCGAACTCAATGAAGTGACTCAACCACTCTATGACACATGTATGCATTTATTCAATTGTTTCATTTAAAAAAGGCTTCAAAAATTTTAATTTTAAAACCTTTTTATTGGTTTATCGCTTAGTCGTTAAACCTTTTGTTGAAGGAGAAGAGAAAGATGACAATGTCATTAGAGTTCACTTGGGATCTGAAGGTCACACTGGATTCAGACTTAGTGACCCCAAAGAAAGAGTTGAGGCTAAAGTCGCGGCTGGTTATCGAGTTGGTTCGAGAACTTATATCTCAAAACGCGGTTAAATTTTAAATATTTCTCTGAAAAAAAGCTTCTATTAAAACATAAAATAAAACAAATTTTAGAAAATTTTTACCTAAATTTCCAAATCATTAATAAAAATCAATGAGTTTCTAAAAAAAAGTTATTCGGTTTATAGTATTTAATAATCAATTATTGATTCATATTTATTGTGAAAAAAAATTCTTTTTCTTTCACGATTTTCTTTATATTTATCAGTTTGTGTGCATTATTTGATTAATAATTTATTTAATTTAAGTTCTAATTACTAGTAGTTTAAAAACTTTTTGAAAACTTTTTTCAACTTTGAGAAGTTTTAACGTAATTGATGTCAAATAAATAAAATACATATAAATAGTATCCGTAGAGACAGACAATCACTTAAAGCCACGTCTATTAAAAGTCTATTGAAATTAAATAAAAATTGACAATAAATTCAATTGATATGCAATAAGTGTAACAAAACGTGACTTTAAATAATAACACTTTTAGTCATTTTTACTTTTAATAATTAATTATTTTGCAAAAAATTGTATTTTTGGAGCCAATATCTCAACAAATAATTAGTCAAAACGATCAAAAATGACAAAAAAGGTTTCGTATTTTCAAATTTTAAGCCGGCTTTCAATCAATCGATTATAAAATTAATTGATTTTAATTTTGTTTAAATTTTTTTATAGACTTATAACGAATTAGTGACACATTTATTATCGTTAATATTCATAATGACATCATTTTTATCTATAAATAGTTTAGCGCAATATCAACAACAATACGGTATTTATTATTCAATTGAATTATCGATTGTTATTATAATTAATGATTAAATATAAATATAAGGAATGCCTCAACAAGTCGTCCAACAAGTGGTACCTCAACAACATGTAGTCCATAATCAGCAACAAATACCGCATTCCTATCAAACGGGACAACAAGTACAATACCAACAAATGGGTGCACAACAAGTGCCTCATTATCAACAATTACCACAACAGGGCTCTAATGTCTTACACGACTCCTCACGCATTCACGACAAGGAACACATTAAGGCATTAACACTTAATTCACATTTAATTTTACATTTTTTTTAAATCAGATTTTCAAATTTTTTTTTTGCTTTATTTAATCAAATATTTTTATTTTGAAAATTTGAGTCAATTTATTGATTAACAAACAGTAATTTAATTACTTGATAACAATTATTTCCACCAATTTTTGTCATTTTTGCTAAAGTTTATTATTATCTCTAAATTTTATTTCCTCTTTGATTTTTTCCCAAACTTTTATTAATAATTTTGAAAAAAATGTTTTATTGATAATTGATCTGAAATAATGATTAATTATAATAATTAGGAACACCTTCACGGGGCTGTTGGCGATCAAGATTTAAGTAAAATGTCTGAAGAAGAGCTTCAGTTTCATTATTTCAAAATGCATGACAACGACAACAATAATAAGTTGGACGGAAGCGAATTAATTAAGTCATTAATCCATTGGCACGGTATCCATCATTACCTATTATTAACTCTTTATTTTTTACTTTTCTTTCACTTCAATTCATCTGTTTTTTGTTGAAATTAAATTTAGTCGAAGAGAGCAAACATTTGGGCGCAAACGCCCCGCCGTCTGGAACTACAAAAGTGTTCACCGATCAAGAATTGGAACAAATGATTGATCCCATACTCGAAATGGACGACAAGAATCGTGACGGATATATAGATTATCCTGAATTCGTTGCCGCACAAAAATCGCGTGGATTTTAAATTAGAATATGGTTAAGATTTTCAAAACCAAAAATGAAATTATTTGAAATTATCAGTTCTTCGTTTCCAAAAAATGCATTTTTCAACTTATTTTATAGTTAACGCTCTCTATTATAATTTATAATAATCTCAAATTTTCAGTATTTTTCAGTATTTTTATATTTTTTTGCCGGCATTTTAGAAATCCTTAATTTTTTTAACCAAAAAAATATTTGATTATTTTTTTGCTTAATTTCTATAAAGATCTGTTTGTTTTAGTCTTGCTTTGAATGAGATTAAATCTTTTTGTATTTTCATTTCGAACAATCAAATTAATAATTGATAAGTTGTTAATTCTGTTTATATCACTTTTTTGATTAAGTTATTGTTTTTAATAAATTTCAAATAAAATCTACAAAACATTGTTAATTACCAAAAAAGAAATTATTCTTATCTTTTGTAATAAAGAATTATTAATTTTCTCTCAATTATAACCAAACTATTGAACATAAAGGTTTCAATTAATCAAAACTAATTGAACTAAAACTTATGTTTGGTATGATTTACAAATATTTGATGCCTGTTATTACTACAAATTATAAATTACGCAAAAAATTCTTAAAGTAATGAAAGTCTTCTCAAGCATTCATTTAAACTTTTAAAACTTTAAAAGTTATTAAAAGTGTACGAAAACGTCAGTTGGTTTCTATGACAGCAAAGCTTTCAAACAAATGTGATTGAGTGAGATGTGAGTGAGATGTAAATCACAGGTGAATGAAGGCGAATGTGCAACAGCTATAAAGTGTTTATCAACATTATATTCAGTTCAAAATTCATTTTTTGATATCAATTTTCAAATTAATAAAGCATTTAATGAACTAATTATTTGTCTGTAAACCGCATAATAACTAATAAACGTGTTGTGAAAGTAAGACAACTATTAATTTATGATTAATTGAAAAATTTGAATATATTTTAAAATTTTGATTTCTTAAGCTATGAATCAATGAATCATTTTTTGTTTTAAATGTCTTATCAATAGTTCAAAAATAATTGTCTTTCAATTAATGTCTCGTAATATCCGTAACATTAATATTGTTTATTGTATTGAATATTCAAATATTTTCTAAATTCAATATTTTTTCCTCATTTCAAAAGTCTTTAGACATGGCTTTCAATTAATTTGAAAATAATTTATGTCTAAATTATGGGAAATTTTTTTGGGAAAAAAGTTAGACTTTTATGAGTGACTCATAAATGCATTGACTATTGAATGACACAAATGTATACTTACTTTGAGAATGAATTGATTAGAGAAAACCTTGACTTCTATCTAATACTTATTGATATTTGATGTCAAACGTAAAGATTGTAAAGAGAAAAAAGTTAAGCCCTGAACGAATAGATATAATATTTGTTTCAAATGTGAGATAATTTCTATTTTTGCTAAAAATTAATTCAGTTTTTGTTGAGTTTTGATTTTGAAAAGAATTAATATTTATTAATAATTTTAGAAACCTTTTAAACATAATGTCGACCGAAAAACGCGAATTTGATTTAATAGTTTTGGGCGCGAGTGGTTTCACGGGTCAGTTTGTGGTCGAAGAGGTGGCCCGAACTGCTCAAAAAGATCCTATTAATTGGGCGATCGCTGGAAGAAGTCTTCAAAAATTGGAACAAGTCTTGACTACAGCTTCAAAAGAAGTTGGTCTCGACCTCAAAAATATCCCTAAAATCGAGGCCAACGTTTCCGACGAGAAGTCGCTCTTAGCTATGAGTCGAAGAACACGATTAGTGGTGAACTGTGTCGGTCCTTATCGTTTCTTTGGCGAACAAGTGGTCAAAGCGTGTGTGGAAAGTGCCACAAATCACATCGACATCAGTGGTGAACTTCAATATATGGAAACAATGCAATTGAAGTATTATAAGGCGGCACAAGAGAAAGGCATTTATATAATAAGCGCCTGCGGTTGGGATAGTATTCCGTGCGATTTAGGCGTTCAGTATCTCAAGAAAAATTTTGGCGGAGAATTAAATGCTATCGAGACTTATGTGACTATCAAAACTGGACCTCATGTAAGATATAGTTTGAATGCATTAATTCAATACTTGTTTATCGATTGAAAACTTAATGATTTGTTTTGAAGGGACACAAAACCAATTACGGGACGTGGCATTCGGCTATTTATGGCTTCGCCCACTTTAATGAATTGGGACCCATTCGCCGTCGACTCTATTCCGAAGTGTTCACTAAAAGACCACCAAAATCTAAATATCGATTGGAAAGAAAGTATAATTGTTTTTATTTTTATAGTATATTAAATAATAATAATCTAAATATTTATTTTGTTCCTTAAAAGGAATCTACCGTTTCGTAGCGAATACACGAACAGCTGGTGTCTTCAATTTCCAGGAAGTGACCGTTCAGTAGTTCAAAGAACACAACAATATAAATACGAGAAATATAACGAAAGGCCGGCACAAATCCAGACCTATTTCACGCTTCCGTCATTTCTTATGATTTTGGGCACACTCTTTGTTGGCGGCATTTTTGCCACTTTCGCGTCATTCCGTTGGGGAAGAAGTTTACTCGAAAGATATCCCAAACTATTTTCATTTGGAATGTTCGATAAGGAAGGGCCTACTCGTCAACAGATAAGAGACGCTAAGTTTGAAATGCTTATTGTGGGCAAAGGTTGGAACGAAAAACTGAGTGAACCCACAGATGAGCCGCAAATACCTTATAATAAAACAGTTTTGGTCAAAGTTAAAGGTTTAGATCCCGGATATTTGGCCACTTCTACCTGTTTAGTGCAGGCCGGGTTCACTATTCTTAAGGAATCGGATCGAATGCCCAACAAGTAATCCAATTAATTATTTCAATGATTTGTGTCTTTTATTCTCTTACCAGTAATTAATGTTTATATATTTTTTGTTTTGTAAACCATTAGTGGCGGTGTTTTAACTCCAGGCGCGGCTTTTGACGGGACCGACATTTACGACCGACTGGCAGATCATGAGTTGACTTTCGAATTGGTCAATGTTTCTTAAAACAAATCATTTATTGAAAAGTGTTTTTATTTCAAAAGATATTCAAATTTTTTCTGATGCTATGTTTTATGACTAAAATTATTTATACCTAACAAAACTAAAAGTAATAATTAATTAACGATTTTATTTCACTTATAATTTTTATAAATAAAAACCTGTGATTTTCATGACTTAAACTTGAGATCTATTTTTCGGTTAAATTTGTAGACATTTGTCGATAAAATAACTTTTGAGTTAAATTAAATTAATTTTTAAGAAAAACTCAAATATTTGACATACCTTTTGTTCAAATGAAGAATTTAAAAAAACTTTTAAAGTTTTTAAAGTTTTTTAAAGAATAAATATCAAGAGATGGCAGACATGAGTTCAAAAATTATTTATATTTTTCACAATTCAATGAATAATAATTTATAGAAAAAAGAAATAATTATTGAATAGAAATATTCTACAAAAATAACTCAATAATAAATATATTTTGAGCTTTAAATTAAGTGATTATCGAATAAACTA
>JAQIWZ010001908.1:0-10366 GCA_034697245.1 Malaconothrus monodactylus
AAATGAAAATGAATTCACTGCTAAAGAATTATGCTTTGGTTAATGTGAGAGAGATATAAATATTATACAGTTTTATCAAATTTTAATGAACTTAATGTGAATTAAGTAATCATTCATTCAATGAGTAAGAAAAATAAAACACTGAAATTGAATTTGAATGAATCAAAACGATTATCATTTAATAATGATTCTCACGGTTCGTGACAACCGTGTCATTAAAAAGTTTCTGCATTTAATAGGTTTGTGGCAAAAAATAGCTTGTTTTTAGGCTCAATATTGAAATATTATACTCTACTAAAGTTCTATTATTAAAGTTATTATAACTTCTATTATATTTTTTTTAGATAAAGTAATCACTAATAAGTTTTGAATATGATAAATGAAAAGATATAATGACAAAAATTTGAAGGTTTTTGACACGCTAGGGATTCAATCTATATTGAATATAAACAGTTGTTGCCAACTATTTGACACTCTTGGGTCACATTTTATAGTTGGAAATAATGTTTTTATATTTTTGAACCATTAGAGAGCACTCATGTATATCTCCATCATTTAGTAAAACGAGACAAAAACGAGACAAAAACGAGACAAAATCTAATGCAAAGATAAGAAATTTATAGATCGTAAATAACAAAGACATTAAATATTAATGTCATTCAATAGATCTATGTCTTAGCTGAACATTTTTTAAAGAAACAAACCATAAGATATCTTAAGAGATAATCAATCTTATTGAATATATTTAGATATGCATCTGTGGTTCTATTTATTTTAAGCTATAAACAATTCAATCATTTATATAACACTCCATTAAACTAAAAATTCATTCAATTATCTACTTTTAAATTTTTTTCTCTCTCTCTAATTTTTTCCATATTTAATACTCTAAATTGATTAGTAAATCATTCCATTAATCTCTTATATTCAATGTTTGAGAAATTACTTTATTTTATCAAACTTTGTCATATTCTCTAAAATATAAGTTTTCATAAAAAAGGCTCAATTTTCTTGAATTTTGACACCAAAATAAACTTCAACTAAAGTTTACATTATTCTTACAAAACTGAATAAATAATGAATAAATTTGATCTTTACAGCATCGGAATGATAATATTGGTGTGCAGTGGCCTTCGACGACTGTCAAAGCAAAAGAGTCTATTTGCCAAAAAATTAACTTCAATAATAAGATCAGCACTATTTGTACTTATAGTTATATTTGCCATAAAGACAGTCAGACAAAACAGGTCGTGGATGTCGCGCGAGGCACTCTTCGAGTAAGTGATATTAAGCCTTAAGCATTTATCGCAAATGACAGTCTTTAGTGAAGAGGTTTGCTTTTGACAAATCGATAGCATAATAATAATTATACAGTAATAAAGACATAATACTCTTATATAAATTTAGTATAGAGTGTGAACACCTTTAATGTTTGTTTTCGTAATACTAGATCCGGACTAAAAAATGTACCTCAGAATGCGAAGACTCACTACAATTACGCCAATTTGCAGAAAGATCTCGGAAACATCGAGCTAGCAATGGAACACTATAAAAGTGCTTTGAGGTAATCATTTCTAATTAAATATTTGTTAGTTTTTTCCCCTACTTTTCTCTAACCATATAAACCCACTTCACCACTATTTTGACCCCTTTTGGCTTTTATTCAGTGCCAAACATTGTATTAATTATTCACTTGAGTTGACTAATTATATTTTCCGTGCATTTTTGTGACATTTTTTTCGATACTCAATTGAAAAAAATTTCCATAAAGAATGATGTTTTAATTGGAGTTTATATTTGATACAAACTCTATTGTTCTTTAGAAAATAATCAATAAAATATATAACTTCTGAAATAAATTTTTTTCTCAATTTTTCAATCAAGTTAAACAAAAATGAATTCACAAAATTTTTTGAATTTTTGTTTTTAATTTAATTTTCTATGCATTTTATAACAAAGTTTGAACATTTCTCAACATTTAGTCAAATCTTGAACTCAAATTTTTTGAATAAATAAATCAAAACAATTCAAACTGAGATTTAAACTTCAAATTTTTCCCCTAATTTAAATTTGATTGAACTATTTTCTATTCTGTCATCTTTTTAATAAAATATTATTTTTCGACATTTAATAAAAATTTTCAACAAAAATATGAGAATAAACTTATGAATGACCAAAAATAAATTTCTAATTTAGATACTGAATAATCGAATTACTTGAACTGAACTCATTAAAAATAATATCAGATAAATATATAGATAACTTAAGAGAAAACTGAACATTCTATCGATTCTTGGACAAAATAATTGATTTGTTCAAAAAAAAATAAGTCTTTCTTTTATCGATCGCCTGAATATCAAAATATTACAATAATTAAACTGTGAAAATAATTGGTTGTTAAAGAAACCTCTATTTTGTTTTGAGTGCTTAAGTTGTTATGCCCAGAAAAATCGATAATTGAGTGCATACATAGGTCGTAAAAATGACTTTTGATAGTTTTCATAATTCTCAAGTTATAATACCGGCAATAAGCCTGTATTGTATGGCTATGGCATTTCAGCTATAATAATGATATCTCAGAAGAACATACAGAACATACAGATGTTACCTAACCTGAAATTTGATTTTAAATTAGAAAAGCAAATTCATTATTATCATAGTTTTACATAAAATGTTCCTCAAGAATCAAAATTTAAATTATTCTCTCATTTTTTTGGAATATCAAGTTTTGAATTTCAGAATAAATTATTATAGGAATTGTGTTTTATTCAAAATTTTCTTTTCTATGTCTTTCTATCTTTAATATTGTGTTACATTTCTAACATAAATTGCAGACTCGATTCAAATTCACTCCATTACAAGTGAAATAAAGCAGAATTGCATCAGAAAAACAATGTTAACTTTTATGCTTATCTTATTCTAAATATAGCTCAGAATATAGAATAGTTTCAAAAATTGTAAAATTCATTGTTTATTGTTAGCTTTAAAAAAATTTCAAATTTAATTTTAGGCACTAATACTGTAACAGTAGATCTAAAAGTTAGTAAAGAAGGAGAAACTGTATTATTGTAGAACTCGTTCACCAAAAACTTGTTTAAAAATTCATGTCGTGAAGCGTTAAAAGCAAAATGCATTTGATAGTGAGCGTGATTTGCAATAATACTCGTCTTTATCGCATTTAAAAAAGATAAATAAGTGGAGAAAAAAGCTATAATTGAATTAATTTGTTTTCTTAAGCTTATGGCCGGATCACGCGAGCGCTCACAACAATCTGGGAACAATACTGTGCGAATTGTCAGAAACAGAAGAGGCCGAAAGACACTTCAAGGCAGCGCTTGCAATAAATCCATTCCATCCACGCGCTCACTTCAATTTGGCTAATATATACAGGTAAGGGCAAGATAATAGTCAATTCACTAACTGAATAACTAAAATAGACTAAAGTTGATTCACTTGCATATCAATCATAATATTGCTATTCAAGAGATACAGTTCGCGTGCGAATGAAAGTTTCTGAGTTGTATAAAAAGATGAATTATGAAAACATTTTTCAGGGCTATATTTCAAATAATACAAAACCAACTTTTGGATTATGTAATTTGAAAATTTACTTCCATTCAATAATTACTTTAATGATGAAATGTCTCTTTTTTGTCAGACATGAGACAATTTTATTTATTTAAATTTAAAATTCAATTTCATTTGAGATTCTTCAAGAACATAAAAGTCATACCACGTTTTCAATGCACAAACTTCGATCGAAAAATTTCCAAATATATAGTGAGAACTGTATTTTCTTAATGAGAACTTCAACCTTAACGAGATATAATTAGCCTCACCTGCTCTTTCTCGAAATAAAATTATACTTTTGTATTAATTTATTTTTATTATCACATAATCAAAAGTATTCATTTTAATTTCAGCAATAATTCTAAATGTTAGACAATCACTAGATTTCATTTTTAACGATTATTATTATTTTTCTTTAAAGAAAAACTTTCTAAAGATAAAAAACAGCAACATTTCCAGAATATTTAATTTAATAAGTGTTTTGTTTCTTGAATATATTACTCAACATACTCTTCAATAATAAAACTATTCTAAACTTGAGTATAATATCAAAATTCATGGGTTTCTTAACTTTTATCAGTATTTAATATCTTAAAATTTTTAGAATGAGTAGAAAGTAATCAATTATATCATATCTTAATAACTAATAAATAAGAAAACTAATGGATAGTAAAGTTCTAACGCAATAGACTGTACTTAATTCAAATATAATTAATGGGAGAATAAACTTACACTTTCAACATCCATGCATCGTATCTACTCATGAGCTTTAAGCCCATCATTCACACTAAAATATTGATGAACATTATTTTAGGAAATATGACTCTCGTCTTAAAACTCATAAAACTATGTGCACTAGTTTTCGAAACTAGTTTTTGAAATTGCATTTTTCATGATTAAAAAATAAATCATATTTCTTAACTATTTATTCATCAATAACTTTGAATAGATTGTGTTAAATGAATACCATTTTATGTTGTATTAATGCTTGAATTTATTTTTCACTTTAAATTTGAGACTTAAAAAGCAAAAACCTTTCAACGGTTCAGTAAAGTCTCTAAATTCTACTTAACATTACAATGAATTTTCTATTTAAGTCTACTTTTTGCACTTTGCATAGAAATAGTTTATTTAAGTAGAATTTAAAGTGAATGGATTTTGATTTTGTATAATTTACACAACTTTTTCATTTTTTATTATTCTTGATTCCGAAATGAAATCTTCTCGATTTGAATTGATTTAATACTGGGTATAAATAAAGTAAATCCAACTTTTTTTACTAATTTATTTCATGGAATACAAAATATTCAATAATCAATTCATATCAATTCTGAAAATGTTTACTGACTTGAAATAACGAAGAATTTGTTTAGGAATGTACTGATGTTTATTCGAGTAAAAGTTCTTAACTTTTGAAATACTTTCATAGAAAAACTTCAATCATAAAATTTCGAGTTTCCAAATATCGTAATAGATTTTGTACAAAAGTATAATATTATCTGAAACGATATGAATTGAGGATTTTTTCACGAAGAAGAAAAACATCTTTCTAATAAATTATTCAACATTTAAGGGAAAAAATTATGTAAATCAATATTTGACAATTTATCTCATTCTTATAAATTTCATGAATAATCAAACAGTTTCGGCGATCAGTTATTAAATAAACTTTTTCCTTAAAAAGGATTGATTTGATATCTCTTGACTTTGACTGTGTGGCTATAGTTGAACACATCTGACCACAAATTTAGAACTTTCGGTAGAGTTTGATGTTATACTTTGGATGTATACTTGTATTGCAGTTTTTGCTCGACTGCTCTTTACATTCATATCATTCTTACAAAGTTTGAAAGAACTTTCTTATGAAATTAGAGATAAAACAGAAATTTTGATTAGCTTTTCACAAATATTATCATTGATCAAATCATCACTATTACAACAAATTAAGGAAAAACTGCAGTAAATATTTATGTTAACAAAAGTTATGTCATTCTAAGTGTAAGGATTGTTCGTTTGTTCTTCTTTGTAAGATATTTTCTGATAGAATGCTAGCCATGAAAATAATTCGATTATGTTTTATCAGACATTCCGAAATTCTTAAGAGGAAAATATTTCTCTAGCAGTTCAGAATTTGACTTTTTATTAGAATGTGTCATGAATTATGAATCTCTTATCCATTAATAGATATGATATAAAAACGGCTTTGAATATGAAAATCCTATGGTTTTTCTGTCTAAGTGTTAATATTTAATGTTAATGTTAGTTATATTTTGTGATCATTATCTTTCATTCATTTAAAACCCGTAACATTACTCGATAGGCTATTACTCGATTGGTTTTTTTTCTAATCAATCAAAACCGTTCAAATCGATGAAGTTTTGCTCAATCATTATTTAGTTTCAGACTTCAATTTTATTTTTCGAAGAAGAAAAATTTTTTGGTTCAGGAAATTAAATAAACCAACAATCGTAGTAAGTGTTAAAGTTTGACGAATCAATAGTAGCTATAAGTCGATTAGGATTTTGTGATAAGAAGGACCAAAACCGGAACATTAAGCCGATAAATAATCAGCAAAATATCGGCCGCTGGTGTCGAATAGGGAAAATGTTATTTCACTAGTTATTTCACAGCACAGATCATTATTTATTGTTAAGTAAGAATAAAAATTTGTGACAATAAAATTGTATTAAATATATGTCTAACAATTGGAAAAGTGGTACTCTTTGTTCAAAGCCATTAGGACTTCAATTAGTTGACTGCATATAAATTACTTTTAAAGCTTTCAAATCATGTAAGGGCTAAATCACTCAACACAATGAATGTTTTAAGGGCTCGAATAAGCGAATTCCGTTCTTTTGCAGGTGTTTTGATTAATGATATTCTATATTCTAACGTAAACTGTAAAAAATGAGCTCATTTTCCGAAAAAGACTCTGTATTTGATGTATAGCATGCATGATATAGTAATAAAAATGAGAATATAATTTACAATAATTTTCTACAATTTATTTTATATTATTTTTGTCGCTTTATTAAACAAACTTTTTCCTCTATTTTTACGTAAGTTACTAACTATTCCTGTATTCACTTAATTTGTGTGCATATCATTTACAATATAAATGTTAAATTAAACACATCTTTGACCTCATATTTTTATGACACTCTCTTTTAAGATAGAATATTATCGACAAAATAAGATAAATTATTTGTCATATTTTAGTTGAAACTGTTGTTAAATGAAGTAACATGTGATGCAAATATGCCTCAGGACTTAGCGGAATAAAATCCATTAATAAATAATTCAACTCAGAAAAGCTGATACAAGCTATGCATATATTATTAGCTGTATTTAAATTTCTAGAATCTGTTTATTTTAATGGTAAAAATTAAATCATTTAATTTCTAATTGGGTGTAAAAATTTTTGGCAGAAAAAAACATTAGTTGTATTTGAATATAAACTATTTTCAATTTGTTTTTACAGCAAACAAGGCTTAACTTTGAAAGCAATCAGTTTATTGAAGAAGGCGATTGAATTGGATGCACAATTCGCCGAACCTTATTCAGCATTAGCCTCACTGTATGCCGAGAATGGTCGCAACGATGAAGCGGAAAAACTTCATCTTCAAGCGCTTAAATTAGACGCAGAAAATGCCGATTTTTGTAACAATTACGGTGCCTTCTTGCAAAAAATTGGTATTTAACTAATATAAATAAATACTTATATACATATATATATACTTAATATATATATAAATATATACTTATATATATATTTATGATAATGACTTTTCTATTTTCTTGAGCTAAATTATATCAGAGATTAGACTAGAATTTTATCAAAGGTTTTTAAAAATCCATAGTTGAGTTTATTTGAAAAGAAAATTGTTTTGACTGTGTTTTCTTTTAATGAAAAAAGTTGATCGCATTGTATTGTCAGTTATAAATTATCAAATCTCTATTTAATAAGTTGAGAAACATTTATCGTTTAATCACCTATAAAGTGACAGTTGAATTGAAGATAAATAATATCATGTGACAATTCTCTCATATCTTTTAGATGTCAAGACCTTTTTCTTTTATAAGATCTTATTTTTTTACTCAAGCCTTTATTCCTCATTTCGCTGAATTCTAATTCCAATCAAAATAGATTCATATTTTGATAGATATTCTTTGAAATGATGAGTCAAAATAATTTGAAAGTCGGCAAAATGGGGAAACAATATTCTGACTTTAATGTGTCTGCATTTAATCGGAAATATGGAAGAATTTTTTTCATTCTTCATTTCGCTTTTAGGTCGAACAGATTTGGCAGTAAAGCAATATCTGAAAGCTATTGAAATTCAGCCCAACCATACTGTGGCTCTGGTGAACGCGGCGCGTACTTTGAGATCTATGAAGCACATGAAGAAAGCGGAGACACTTTACAAGAGGTATGTATTGGCCACACGTAATGCTATATTAAACTTTTGATATTAGCAATGCTTTGAGACGACCACAACAAAAGACAGCGGTAACTGTAATGCACACACTCTTTGGCATCGCTATCATGATAAACGATTTTCAATATAATAGGCATCTGAGGCATCATATGGTGATTAATGGGGAGAGGGGTTTATATTTGAGTCTCAGTAAGGGATGGTAACATACATTCTGTTAGAAAAAAAAACACATTTTTACAGAAAGACCAACAGAATAGTGGTATAAAAAATAAGTAAAGAACACATATCTTATGTCTCTATCATTTTATGTTCATCGCAAAGGCATTATAAGGAAATCCTCTCTACATATTTATTTTCCGCTATTTTCCAATAAACCAAACGACACAAGAGAGTATATATTATTGAATTTATCTAAAAAACAAGAAGTGAAATATTGAAAAATGTGCTCGAGAGTCGAACCTAAATATAGTGAACAGGAGAAAAACTATTCAATATAACCAACACTTTTCCATTAACAAACTTTTTTCTGGATCAGCTCCATATCGAGCTATGTGTTTATTATAAGAATAAGTTCAATATCGAAGACATGTTTCACTGTATAACTCATATATTTTTTTTAGATTTTACTACTATAGCATATAAAGTAAAACATGTTCTTTCAGTTTTCTGACTTGCATTTTGATATAACACCAAATATGTTATTATAGATGTCGATGACGAAAATGCGAAACACATTTTCTCTTGAGAAATGCTTACTTTCCCTTTTATCAAATCTCATAACCTTTATATTTGCTAAATAATTAAAAGTGAATTCTGAAAAAAATTACAATCAAATTATATGTCGCACTAATTATATCAGATCTTTACATAATTCAGGATAATATCCATTGCATGGAATCACTTGAAGCTTAAAAATATGCATTACTATAAAGTGAAGTTATGATAAGCCGCAAGAGAACCATTTCTAATCCGGATTAAGTTTATGAAAATGAAATTCTAAGTCGAATAAAAGCTTAACTCAAAATATATAAATAATTTTGCCCGAAATTGATGTTTTTGATATCTTTTGGTAAAAATCCTGATTATTATCTGAATGCGATTTTAATAATGCAAAAGTGGAGTCAAGATTATTTTGAAATAATTAAATCTTAAAGAAATGTGTTTATAGCTTATTAAATGATTTGAAATATTGGGATTTTCTATGACAAGTGCGACAAACCATGAAAAATACTGATGACATTGAAATATAATTAAATTCCTATCTCTTATAGATTCTTGAATTCCTCGAAACTGTTCGATACGATCATTAAAATGCCATTCCTTCGTGATGATTCTGATATAAAAATACGTCTAAACGCCAAATATATCTTTCATATATAAATATATTTATACTGTACTTAGTTTAGCATAGAATAAATTCTATTAGAGAGAGAACAGGTATACTCGAAAGGACGTTTTATCGAACACTTAGTCGAATCTATACTCGAAACCTACAGAGATATTGAAAGAACGAGACTTAATACATAATGTAATATAATATAATAATAATGCATACTTCGCCAAAAACAACTTTACCTATAGAGCAATAAAATCGTTTTCGCGTAATACCAATACTCTGTGGAGTAGATTTGCGCTCACTCTAGCTTTCCATAGATGATAAACAAATATTCCTTTTAAACTAGAGCTGGGAAAATATTTTTAAATTCTAACTCAAAATTTTGTTTTTTGAATTCAATACAAATCAAATAAATAATAATATAATTTTTTCACAAATTTCTTGGACTAAACGAAAATTAGTTAAGAAGAAATCGATATTTTAAAAAATGTTATCTATTTTTTCTATCAGTCTCTAGAATATCTTTGAAATGGTCTCATTATTTCACTAAAACATAATCTCTGAGTGCTCAGCAATAATATCCTTAACTCATTAAACCGTTGCAAACTTTGATTCTTAAGAGAAAGTTTTAAGTCACCGAAAATCCTATTACATAACCCGTCTCTAATTCCAATTTCGATGGCTTGTTGTCAGGCATTCGTGCATCTAAGCAATAATTTCTATCCACAAACTATTTCTGTCTACAAAAATAGATTAAATTAGAAAAATAAAACCTCATTTGATTGAATTCCGAGAGAATCTAATTTAGGTTTTAGTAAAAATGTCATCCAATCAAATAGTTTTCTTTTAGCTTTGATAGCATTTCAGGATTTTATTGAATGATTAATAAATAATTAAAATCGAAAGTAGATCGTAGTTATAATATCTGAGGCAATGAAAAGAGCAATACATCAGTAGTGCTGATACGGCAGACACTAAGGCAAATATATAAGATTATAATCTCGCATGAATGACCTCACAA
>JAQIWZ010001909.1:0-10361 GCA_034697245.1 Malaconothrus monodactylus
TTTCTGTTGATTTAACTTAAAGTTGAGTTTTTTAAAACCTATAGTTTGTTTTCGAAACTTTGTATATGTATTAAAACGAGAGGCACTTATTTATTATTATTTTTTAAATTAAATAATAATTCAAAGTTTTTATGGAAAAAAAGTTCAACTATTGAATAGTTTTTACAAATAGATAGGATAGAAATGAAAAGTTTTCAACACTTTTAGGCTTTTATTTGAATGTATTCTTACAGTTGAGATACAGTTCACGAGTTTCTTAACTTTGAAGAAAATATTTATTGAATCAAATTCTGTCAAAATTTTCAATTTATCATAAAATATAATTATATAATAGAAGACTTTCACACAAAAAAACGTTTAATTCAAATTTGTTTTAACTTTCAAACTAATTGACCGCTTATTTCATACAAAATACTTTTTGAAAAAGTTTTACAACAATCGATCAGTTCGTGAAAGTGTTGGCAAAAGTTATCCTAATTACTAGTTTTTGAAAAAATTGTTAAATTATTATTATTTTATTTAATATCAATAGAATATAAAGTTCTTTATAAAAACTGTTCATTTAATTAATAGAAAAAGTTATGTTTCAATTTTTATTAGAACTTAAAAACGCGTTTTCGGCATTCCTGTGAAGTTATAGAGAAAACAAAATATCAATAAAACTGAAGTAAAAACTTTGAAAAGAAAATTAAATGAAAAGAGTAGACAAACCATAGCACGGATTGTGTCATTTCTGAGCTGTTCTTCAGATATCTGTTCGCCTGCATTTCCGTCAGATTTCTGTTTAGTTTCGATTTTCTTAGAATAACATTGTCTGGTCTTCTGATAGAAAGTCTGGTTTGTGCACCACAAGCGTCGGATGTCATTCACATTCGAGCCTTTGGGTGCGATTTCAGTCATGCATCCATTTTCCATTTCTTTTCCTTCTTTTGAGAAGACAATCGCATCGCATTCATCCAATTTACGAATTGTTTCGGGACTGATGTCTTCATTCACTTTCATTTGAATCAATGAGTGGCCAAAAGTTGTCGTAATTTTAAGTAAAGAAAAGTTTGATTTCGAGAAAAATAAACTTTCGTTTAGTTTTCAAAGTAATTGAAATAATGATTTGAATTGAAGTCTAAATAGTAAGACATGAAAGATATGGTAATAATAGTGGGAAAGTCTCACCACAATAGGCGTCCATAAACTTTTCGTAGTCTTGCATTAGTTTTGTGTCCGCCGTCGGGCTCGCGATAGTTTGGCCCAAACTCTGATTTAGTATAACTATTGCAATAACAGTTACTTTACTTATCATTTTGATTCTCTTATAATAAAACTTTTAATGAGTTTTGGTTTCTATTTTGATCGATCAGAAGCTGAGACAAACTTTTTATAATAGATTCGTTTAATTTATTGAAATATAAATTTAATTCAATTAAATGGATAAAAATAATAATTTGGAACAACAGCTGAATATTTGGTCCTAATTTAGTATAAAAACCGATTGTTTGTTGAGTTTGTTTATTAAATATTCTGAACAAATAAATAAATTGATAATTAGGTCATAAGTCAACGGAACCATAGAATCAAAACATAAACTCATAAAAGTATTTATTACTATGTCTTAAATTTGGAGAATTTGTTAAAATTAATGATCCTTTTCATTAGACAATTCTTAATTAGTTATAACTTATAACTAAAATTTATTCTATAGTTTATATTCTTTGAAACTTTCAACAATCGTTGGAGCATTTCAAGAATCAGTAAAAGTTATAAGAATTTAAAGAAATATAAGTTCAACAACTATTAAATTCCATATTTTTATTGAATTTACATATAATTTAAAAATTTTAAAATAGTTTAATAGAAGATCACAAAACTTTGATAATAGAACAGAGGATTTAAATGCTTCAAATCCTATTTAAATAATGCAATACATAATTATTATAAGTTGTTCAATAAATTAAATAAATAATACTTAGAATTAATGAAAATTAATGTAAAATATGTCATGCAATTCACTCAAATGGTTATATTTATGGTTAAATTTAATTCATTCGCGATAATAACTCTTTTCTTTGAAATGATTAAGCAATAAAATGAGATAAAATTTATGCCATTAAACAGTTTATTTAATCTCTTGTGCCTAATGTTCAAAATAAGTGCCTAATGAGATGCGATTTGATTGTGTATTCAATAGATCTATTTGTTTTCTTAGACCTAATGATGAATTACAATTTGCGGCAGAATTTTGAGTCAAATAAACACATGTCAGTCAAAAGTGATACATAAATTAAACTTAAAAATAGCAAAAATTGTATACACAGTAAAAAGTGTTCAATCGGGAAATTTTATTTTCGTAACTTTAGTGTCGGGAGAATTTGGTACTAAAGTTGAAGTTTGAAAGGTTGTCGAGCCAGTAGCCGATCGAATGATATCACTAGTGGTGGCACTTTTTGAGGGCCTTATGTATCCAGATTTGAATCCAAATTTCTCCATAAGAAGATTCCATATTTTTGGTTTACAAGTAAATGCAAAGAAAATGATAGCACCCTGAAGACCATTTAATATAATGAAAGGATACCATAATATGCTTATATCGGTTACTGAAGCAATAAAGCCAAAAATCCACGTCAAGCCCATTACAAATGCCAGCTTTATGTAAAGATAATATCGAACTTTGTCTGAATTCTTATTAAGAATTTTAGTTTGTTCTGCAGTAGTAATTAGTCCTTTAGCTGTCAGCGAAAATAGGAATATGTTTACGCATATGATTATAGCAACAGGAATTGCAAAGAATACAAGCAATGCTTGTCTTTGGCTTATAAAACATATTCTGGATCCATATAAAGGCCGAAAGTGACTGTTTTGAAGCCCGATATCAAATGCGGCAGAAATTATGACAATAAAAGCAGGTAAAAGCCATGCATACAAAGAATATTTGATAAAAGTATATCTTTTTGATGATGTGGAGCGTCTACTCGTGCGACCAAACGTTTTGCAAACATCATAAGCCATAACTGACATCCAACAAAATGATGCCAAATAAGAATAATGAATAGTTATTGCATTCAATACGCATCCTATACGACGATTGGCTTCGAGATGGGATAATGTGACAAATGAAATATGAGCTATAAGTAGAGAAGATGAAAGAGACACCAGATTTTTTCCGGGAAGATTTCGAAGCTTTGGCAAAATAGCGTAAACTAATAAATGTATAATTAGGCAAACGATTGATGTGTAAAGACTTATTCCTGTCAACAAAATTTGTCCAAAAGATGCATCAAAAGGTGATTGTGTCCAAGAATTCAAAGAGCTCTCATTAGCGCATATCTCAATCTTGAGGCTTGTATTCATACTTTCGTTGTCTTCATAATAAATTCTATAATCAGATTCATTAAGAATAGTGTTGGTCTTATTTATATAAACTGAGTTGTTCTCTAACAATATGAAATCTCTTTCTTCAGCCAACACTATAAATGATCTACAATTTAATTCAAAATTATTCTCTGGAAAATAATTATTTTGCAAATCATTTTTAGGAAGACAAAGTCCAGTTTCATCATCTTTACGATAATTAGTGCCACAGTGTATAAAAACGCATTTCTCATATATTGGATCATAGATTTCGCCAATGTTTGAGCACTTTTTATGTCCTCCAATCCATTCACCTTTATCTCCAGCAAAGTTGAAATCAAGTAATAAAGGAAACCAAAGGGTTTTTTCAGTGAAATCAAGTACCCCTCGAGTAAAATTTTTTGGAAAACATGTTAAATATCTGATTGATGCATTATTACAAAGAGCGCAGTGATAGTTCTTATAAGCTTTATAAACATGATTTTTAACTTCATAAACATAAGAGGCATAGGATTCACATTTTTCTGCAACAATACTCTCGTTCCAACTCGCTGGACAATTGGATATCGTTTTCTTACACTTTCTTAACTTGTATTTATCAGTTAAGTTTAAATCTCCAAATTCCTCAACATCTATTGAACAGTCGATACTTTCATTTTTGATGATTACTTTCCAACTCTTCTTTAATGAATCATAATTTTGTGCACTTATGCTATTTGTTTGATTGTTTACCAAATCATGGACTTGATATCCTTTGCATTGGACAGACATATTCCATTGCATTAAATTAGACGAATCTTTATTACAAATTGCACAAAACACATTTTTATACATAACATTTGTTGATAGACTTAAGACAGCGATATCTTGTAAATATGAATTACTTTTTCCATTCAACATGAGATCATAAGAATCAGTTTCGCATTTATCTCTAACTCCAGCGAATCCATCACTTTCTTCCCAATCTTTATTACATTTATCGATACCATAAACTGAAGTGACTACAGAAGAGCCAGTGTATAGATCAATACACGATAATTGGCTCTTAACTCTTGGTGTTTGAATATTAGGTTTGAAATCAGAACAACACTCTTTAAAGACATCGCATTCATTATCACACAAACAATTCTTTTCAATAGGATCTGAATTACTTTTCACTTTAAACGGCAAATTATTAAGTCTGGGGTCAAAAGTAGTTGTTGTAACAAAATTAGATTTATAGCAGAGATCCCATTCTTCGTCACCGTCTTGTCCTTTTTCATCATCACAAACAAGCGCATCAATCCTTTCTTGTCTTAAAGATTGAATGTATTCTTGAGATTCTGACTCGTATTTTCCAAAACTTATGAATAACACAAACGTAAAGCTAATACATCGTAAAAAGTAGTGTAACATCTTTAAAAAGGTTTAGATAAAATGTGACTTATAATGAGCTTAGATATAACATAAAAGAGTAAGTTATGGTTTTATACCATTGCTAGGCCACAAATTATAAAATAAACAAACATTTCACTCCTACTCACTATTTCATAATAGTTGACTAACTTTAAAATTAGCTCTCATTGCTTTCAAGTAATGCTCATCCTTAAAGGTAAACATTTTATTATTAAACAATGCATCAGAAATTATTTTTATAATTTTTATCCCATCCTGTCCTCAACTATAGTTTGACAGATTTATTTCACAATCAACACTTTTATTTAAAACTTATGTTCATTAATATAACTTTAGACTTTTGCCAGACTTTGTGTACAAAAAAACCTAAAATGAGTTCAAAAAATTTCTATATCTCGTTATGATCTCTTAGTTTTGGTAACTATAGACATATATTCAATATTCTGAATGCATTCGTTGAGTTGAAAATTATTTGTAAAGATGTAAAGGAAATTCATTGTAAAATAGATTCAGTGTTGTTATGAATTTTAACGAAATCCAATAATAATAAAGTTTGATTTTTTCAAAAATTTATAAATCATTTCGAATTCTTCTTTTCCAATATCATGAATGATATGACAATAAAAATGAATAAAATTCATAAATAATAATTGATTGAGTTTCTGTTCTTTGAGCTAAATTTTATTGTACACTAGAGTATAATAGGAGTAAAATAAAATAAAATAAAATTATTCATAATTAAAGAGTTTTTCATAAATATATTGATAAATAGTTTAATTTCATAGTAAAACAAGTTTGAGATATAATACGAATTACAAACTATCACTTCCTACAAGATTATTAGTTCGTATCTGTAACCGAATCGATGCATGTTTTATACGTTTTAATCTTCTCTTCCATTTCCTCTTTGGGTACGACATCATTGAAATCTTTTTGTTTCTCTTGCATACATTCGTGAACTTTGACCCTCGCCTTTTGACTACCACAAAGTGATGTCCGGATTTCTTCTCTTGTGAAAGCGTCGGGCATGGCTTCATAAGCGCAAGAGTCAATTGCTTCGAGAACCTATGATTGAAAAGTTCAATATAAGTGTGAAATAAATGTATTTTTAGAGATAATACCGCAAACGGTAGGTTTTCTTCCATGCAGTCCAGAAGTTTATCTTTCGATTCCTTAGAAATGTTATCGTCTAAAGTTTCAATTGAAAGACTTTGTTACTTAATTGAAGTTTTAGAGTAGTTTAGAGTAGGTTAGAGTGACTTCAAAAAAGTAGGTTAAACTAACAGTTAGTGAAATCGTGAGGGAAACGATAATAGTTCGAATCTAAGAGCTGCTCTTCAAAGGTATTTTCAAGGATAAACACTACTTTGTTATGCCTCATAATCTCCCAATTATAGTCTATTCCTAAGAATTTTATCCTCAAGTTTTTTAACTTGAATAACGGCTAAACACATCTTCGCTGCATTACATCTTATTTATTGAATTCAGTTCTTTATCACATGAATCGATAATATTGAATATAGATTTTTCTACATTAAAATAAGTTTAAAAATAAAATAAGTTCTTGGATTAAATGAGACCGAAAAGTGAAATTAATTTAAATTCGTGAATATCGTTTGCATATAGAGTTCAGTATAAGAATCTCGAGACTATACAAACTTAGTTGTGTTTTTCAATTTAAATTCAATTTAAACTTTCAATTTGTGCGCTAATTCACAATAAGTGAGTAAATTATAAGCTTTCAAACATTTTGAAGTTAATTATTTGAATATTTGGTATCAGTACAATAATAGAAAGGCTGGACCTTTGTTGTGGGGCTTAAACCTTTTTTTCTGGAGGCGATACCAATTTCTATCATCCAATTTGTTAAGCTATAGCTATAGCGTGTAAATCATGATCCCTCTCATCGTTTGCTATATCCTTGAAAAAACTCAAAGCAGAAAATAGTTTCGCACAAATTTTCTGTTTCTCAACAATATTCTAAACTAAACTATTAAAGTCTTACCACACAACTTCTTCTGAAGTATCTCGATCTCTTCATTGCTGACCATATTTTCCATGGCATACGTCATAATAGTTATCAAAAAGAAAACTAATTGTATAAAAACAAATCTCATGTTATGATTTAACTGAATCCCAATCTTTTAACTCTATAAAAGTTACCCAAAAAGAGTTGTTTTATAAACTTCTGGCAACTTCTAGTTGTTTAGCCATAGTTTTTATACTTGTCTCAAAGTTTATTTGATAGAAAAAAAGTAAATCTCAAAGCCATTCAAAAGTTAAAATTTCCTGAAATTTTAATTTCCTAAAAATTGATTTTACATAATATCGATTCAGCCGTTCCTAAATATAATGTAAAGCAAATATTTAAAAAATGTGTGAAAACAATCAATGTTTACGTTCCATACAATTTAACAAATTCTGTTAAACGTGCTTTTATTCTCATTTAGAAACTATTTGAAACCATTTTCATAGTATTTTCGCTTGTTTTTCACTCTTTGATGCTTTTCAAACATAGCATTGATTCTATTCGTTTCTTATAATAACCTTTGACGCTTTGGGCGCATTTAGTTTCAGTGTGAAATGTGATGCCTTAACATTTATTAGTGTTGCTTATATTGCACCAAAAGTTGTTTAATGCGAAAATATATAAGTGAGTTAGGAGTCGGTTAAAGTAGGAGTGAAAGAGACGGTAAAAAGAAAGTAAAAAGAGAGGGAAATAAGGAGAGAGAAAGAGAGAGAAAGAGAGAGAGAGAGAGAGAGAGAGAGACCCAAAATTGCCAATTACTAGAGGTTCTAATACAAGACAACGCTATAACAATCGGAAAGGAAATAAGATGAGTCCTTGAAAGTAAAATTTAGACTTAGTTCACAAAATAAATTGAAAAAAATAGAATAAATCTATGAGTATTTTACTTTTTCAAATGTATTTTCTTAGTCTAAAAGTAATTTAGTATTGAATTTCTGCTTTGAATTACTATAGATAATAGTAAAGCAATTTGAACATAAACTGTAAGCCAGACCTAAATCAAAACTAGTGGAAAAAACATTCGTTCTCCTGATGGTATAGAATAGCAGTTATGTTAGCCCTGAAATAATATAACCACTCCTTTTGCTGATAATCAAAGTTTGAATGGAGTGGTGGACCTGATGGGACCTGACTTGACTCATGCAGTTGCTTAGAAACACCATCTGATACACCATTCACACCAACATATACTCTACTATACATCATACACATCATGCTCTCGATTCTAAGCAAATAAGTTTTAACAGAGGAGTGAAGTTTCACTTTTTTCAATCCATTTCTATTCTATATATTGTTTGTTTTGATTGATACCTTCCAGACACTTATTTTAGTTAACAGTTTTCTGTAACTTTATTTTAATAGTAACTTTATTTTATTGTTTTTTTTTTGAATTATGTTTTTGTGAACTTCATGAATAAAATGAAGACTTCTATTATTATCGGTAAGATATAAATAAAGTTACTTTCAAAATGATTTCAATAAATTCTTTCTAAAACTTTTTCAACAGCTCTTTTGTTTTCTTCATGTAATTGAATTCTTTAATCTTTAAATTAAAAGTTTATTGAAGTCAATAAAGATTAAAGAATTCAAGAAATTCAATACTTCAATAAACTTTGAATTAAGCCTAAGTTAAATTGTTGGATACTTTCGAAATAGTTTGTTATCTTGTTTCGAAAGAATCAATAATAATGTAATAATGCGCTTCAGCGATCGACTCACTTATTTATTTGATTAGTAAACATTATAGCGATAGCGGTTCCGAAACTAAGTTTAGTTCTAAGTTCAAAATCGAAAGCAACCGAAAAATAGGTGTTTATAGAAGTTTGACTTTATAGAACTTAATGCTATTATAGTTTATATAGCCTTGAATTATGTTTAGTTATTTATCCATAGCTTTGTTAAGCTCTTCAAAAGTTTTAACAGTAAATATAATTTTGATATCAATACATATATTTCTATTTAATAAATATCTCATATTATGCAATCAGCGGTCAAAGTGCATAAGAATTATGACAAATTAGTTTGTTTTCACTCAATTTCAACTATTTTTAGGGATTTATATCAAGAATATAAAGACAATGTTTTTCATATAATATTAGTCATTGAACTTAGAAGTTGTCTAAATCTTGAAATTTTCATTATATTTATCAAATTCATATCACATAAAAGCAGTTATAGTTGTCAGAAATATATTACTGTTACTATAAATCAAATTATGTGAGAAAACTGTAAGGAATCCGACAGGTCTGGCTCTTTGCACAACTTTGCAAATAGGTGTTAGTCTAGTGTCAGACTAGTCTTTAGAAAATACCTTAAATGCATAATAATAACTTGTAGGCATTATTCAAATTTAACGGAGCAAAAAATGATGGAATTCATTAAAATTAAATTCAATTAATTTGATTAAAATCTCAAACATTCAAATATTACAAATTCCTAAATATCAAATTAATCATGAGTTGGAAATAATTCAAAATACAGATAATTAATTATTATGTATAATAACAGTTTGACAATTGAAATATGTTTGAATTCATAACAATTTTTATTATGACAATTGTTTTGCTTTTTAATTGTTTCATTCCTATAATTGAATAAATATTCGTAATTTGATAGTTTGAACCTATTTTTGTGCTTAATTAAAGATAAATATTTTTAATATTTGATGAATCATTTAATTTCCAGAACAAATCATAAACTTTATTCGAATAATTTTTGGAATTCTTTTTATTTTTAGCCTTTTTTCTGAAAAATTTGCATTACATATAACTTATTGGATAACTTGACATATAGCTAACATAGAATTTGACTCTTTGAAAATTTTTGAATTCATTTGTTTAAACTTTTAATTAAATGATTTGAATTTTTGTTTATACTTCAATTTTTAACTTTAGGCATTACATGAACGCTATAAATATAGATACCATAAAGTCTCAGATATACTGATTCAAAACATTCAAAATAAAACTACTTTTATTTTAAAAAATACTCGTTCTATAATAAAAATCTTAATATTAAAAGTCTATTATATTCAATATTTCCTTTGATTCAATTTTTCTTCAATTTCTTTATCATTCCCACAAAATTGAAAACAATCAAACCATATTAATTGAAATGTATACCGAGAGAATCACATTTTTGTTGTTGATCGAAAGCGGTCAGTTGTAGTGAAATAAACCCCAAAACAAGTCTATTTTATTGCACACAATCAAACTTTAACAAAACTAATTCTATTTGTGTTTTAATAATTTGAAATGATTAATAATTGTATTTCCTCTAGAATTTATAATTATTCTGAGCATTTGTGATGTTTTGTGGACACAAGAGATCGTAAAAGCTAATAATTCGACTACATCCGGAAACGAAACTATCACTTCCCCGCTAACGCCCAATGAATCTATAGATTCAGCTGGCAATCAAACACTTATCAACACCACTTCGAATAACAATAGTAAAGTCATAACATTTAAATTGATTGACTATTTCATTGATTGAAAGATTTATTTTTAAATCATTAGATTCAACAAATTCAACAAATTCAACAAATTCAACAAATTCAACAAATTCAACAAATTCAACAAATTCAACAAATTCA
>JAQIWZ010001910.1:0-10359 GCA_034697245.1 Malaconothrus monodactylus
GTCAAGCCATATATTCTTGTGCTGATGGCTTCAAAAATAAGACATTAATTGGAGATTCCGTACGATTTTGTCAAATAGATGGTAAATGGACTGGTGAAGAGCCCATATGTGTAGGTATTGAGTAAATAGTTTCCAGTTTTTTACAAATTATAGTGAGAAAAATTTTAATTATTTCGTTCGACTGTTATTAACTCTAAAGTTAATCAACAATAAAGAGCTTTTTAAGACATCTTATAATAATTTACAGATTATTTGCCTGAAAATTCTTCAGACGATTTAGACTTGACTTTTTATTTGTCAGAAATTAATGACAAACGAATGGAAACTGATTCTATTTTACCAAAATTGTGAGTCTCATTAATTCCAAATAATTTATAAAACAGTAATCTTTCTGATATATGAATCGAAACTACCGAATTTTTATGAGAAAATTCATTTTCCGGTTTTCGAAACTCTAGTGGACACTATCAGCATAGGCCTAATGATTGTGGTCCTCCGGCACTTCCGGTTTATAGTAAAGTATTCACAATAGATGTGCAGAAACTCAGATCTGTGCTGTTTTTACATGATGAAAAAATTGACTTAATGCCCACTTATCCGTCAGAATCTATTATTTTGTATCACTGCGAATCTAAATTCACTATTTTAGCCATAGATTTTGATTATCGAATCTGTATTAACGGGTCCTGGATTGGAACTCTTGGAAAGTGCTATCTATCGATTGGCGGCACAGACATCACCAAAGTTAGGGCTATTAATGTATATAAAGACACGGAAGACGAAAATGAGCGAGTTTACATTGGAAACCATTATCCAACTGCTGGAACTCAATCAGAACATTGGAATTTCATTGAAACTGGTATTTAATAGTTCGAACAAAATTATGTCTTCAAAACTTTAATCACAAAATCTTACAATTTTATCAATTTTTTAATTGACTAACTCTTATTAATTTATCATTTGATAATTTTAGTTTTTCATATTTAAATAGATTTTAAAAAATTTTTGTTTATTATTTTGAAAGATGTTAATATTGATGAAGAAATTTATTCCTCTGTTCACAAAAAAAAATTTAAGATTTTATTTAAGCAAATATCACAACAGTATTGAATGTTTGGAAAATATATTAACTTTTTATTAATAGCTAAACATAAACTAAAACTAAAGATTTATTTATTTGAATAAAAGATACCGAAAATTGTGCTTCATTTGAAGTGAATAAAGGCCAAAAGCAAGTTTGGAACATATATCTCACACAATTGGTTCGCGTGTCCTATCTCGTGATAAGGTTCGAAACTTCAAGAATATTTCATCACTTCGAAGATGAAATGATAAAAGTTCACTACGCTTTCGAACTGCCAGAAAATAGTCCAATTAGAGCAGAATTGCCGATGGCTTATTTTCCTAAAGATAAAATAGTTTGTGAAATAATCCATGTTATTGAAGGCGCTGATTGGATAACACAAATCGCTTTCAAATGTGATTTATCAGCATTTGATTCAAAAATAGAGGAAAAGTAATTCTCGAATTTTTCTCTTAATGAAAATGAAATTTAAGAAAAATGTATTGTTTTTTGTACAGATTTGGACGTCAGAGTCATAATACTCTTTTGTCGACGACGAATACAATTAACTTATATGTAAATCCAGACGCTTTTCACGAAAACTTCAACTCAAGTTCTATAATAATGTGTGGACTTATTCTATTTGATTCTCCGGTTGATTGCGGTTCGCCTGATATTGTGCCCAATTCTGAAATCGTTTACGACGATGTCAATGGTGTGGTTAAGTATCGATGTCATAGTGGCTATAAATTGATTGGTTCTAAAGTAGTCAGATGTGGTAAATATGGCCAATGGATGGTATGTTTGCCATTGTTTCATATTTTTGATTGACTATTTTTTTTGATTTACACAAATATAATGCTTTTTTCGCACTAAAATTTTTTTCATATTTATTTTTGGATTAAATATTTCAAGATATGATTTATAGAGAATTTTTAAATTCGATAACTTTATGGTAAGCGTAGGCAAAAATCATGTTTATGCTAATAATTTAGACTTGCAGTTAGTATTTATTTTGCTCAATAAAAATGGGTTATTGGAGAAAATTATTCAGTTTTCAACGGAAGGGAAACATTAATTACAATAAGTAATATTAAGTAATATTCAACCTCTTTATCAGATGAAACTTTTATTTCTTCATTAGATATGATTTTTTTATAAAGAATTAAGATTTGATTTTACTTTTAGGATCCATTTCCGAGATGTGAATTATATAAGTTATGCGATTTAGTCATAAGTAACTGGTCTTCAATATTACAAAGAGACTATTTCAACACATTAATCATTGATGATGAAGAGGTAGCAGTTTTAGGAACTATTGTCGAATATTCGTGTCTCAGTGAAAATTTTTTCGAAGGCAAACACGTACTGATAGGTCCGAGAACTGCGGTTTGCACTCCAAGTGGCAAATGGAGCGCTAATTTACCAATTTGTAGAGGTATCGAAATTAAGTTTCAAAAATGTTGACAAAATTTTTTCATCTCCTCTAACAAATACCTTTCATAACTCTTCAATCGATACATATTAGAGAATTAATTTTTCAATTTTACACATTTTTATAAAATAATTGAAAATAAGACTTAAATCTGCTTTAAATGCCTTTGAAGTTCTATGAAATATACTAAATATTTAAGCAAAAATATCGAACAATAATTGTCTATGAATTTTTTTCACAGATGAGACAGATTTAGGATCCATTAGTGAAGCAGAGACTTCATTTGATAAGTCGATAATATTGTTAATTATATTTGGGACCTCTATACTAATTATAGTAATCATCTCATTAATGATTATATCATATCGTTTCGGTTGCTTCATTCAATTGCCTAAACTATTCAACAATAGAAGACAAACACGAAATTCATCAACTTTTATATCATATGAACAAAACATCAGAGATTCTGTATTGAGTTTTGATCCGAGAAATTTTTCTACAACTACTAACTCTGAAAATTTGATCAGAATTTAAATATATTTCGTTAGCTTAAAAAGGATTTACTTGAAGTATATTTTAGTAAATATTGGAAATGAGAAAAGATTTTTGAAAACTGTAAGTCAAATATGTTTCAATTTTGATAAAGATTTTTTTTTTTGTAAAAAAAGAGTCTACAAAATAAATATTGCAAAGTTAAAAATTTTTTGTTGATAGTATACAATAAATAAATGTTAAATGTAATACTGAATGAAAATTAATTACCAGGAAGTCTGTGAAAAGTATTAGGAAATAATTAGATATTCAGCCCAAGGCTTGAATAATTGTTATTTATGCTAATTATTTGCAAAATGAAAAAAAACTTTGAAAATAAAAAGTTTTTCAAATGAAAAATGTTTTGTCAGATTTAAGTCCCCATTGAAAAAATAGTGAATAAAAGAATTTTGAGCTACAGTTGATCCCATATTATTGATTGAATTTTCCCCTCAAATATTTTTTTCGGTTTAAGTTATTATATTTTTATTGGCAGTTAAACTACAGATGTATTGCTCGCTTTGTGAACCATCACAGATACGAGAACTCCTCTGTTCGTCACTTACGTAATGCATCATTTGTTGCTATACTGATGTCACCTCACTATACATTTGGCAAAATCCAAGGACAAAATTTTTCCCAATTTGCTAAACAGTATAAGCACTGATTAAAACATATTCAAATGTATAACTATATGTATTTCAAGTCCTACAGTCGATTTTCGGTGAATATTCTTTTTTTTAATGGTTTTATGATAAACTAAAATTTTATATTTTCCAACTTTTCAAATTTAATATTTTTCATAATATTTAATTGAATTAAGGCTCAAATCGTGAAATAAATGCAAGTTTATTACGTCTCAAATCAATCCTAATTAATCATTAATTAGAGGGAAAATGTCAAATTTTAGGATCTATTTTAGATTCTAATATTTTTTTTCAAAGAGAAAAAAGTTTTTCAAAGTTAAATTTAATTAGGAATCTGCAAAAATAATTTTTTGATTAAAAATTTGAAAGTTAATACTGTATATGAGGTTTAAAAAAAAGTGATGGATTAGATTTATTTGATCAAATAACTCAAATTTTAATTATTATTTGTTTTTTGACCCAAGCACTTAAATCTAGAAAGTTTTATTTTCTAATAAGTTCATTTTAACGCAAAAAATAAAGAAATACGAACTTTTAAAGGAGCAGTTTTTTTGTTTTAAATGTATAATTAATTCATTTATAATGAAATTAAGGACTTTTGGTAATTAATTTTGAAATACAAAAGTTGTAGTCCATAAACGTTTTTTTAACGCTAGAGAGAAAATGAAACTTTTATTAGTTAATAAATAGATAAAAAATTCTCACAAATTAATTTAGTTGAAAGTATTATATGAAATATGTGAGAGATAATAATAAAAACTTTTTCATAAATGGGTTTAAAACCATTCTTACAATAAACTAAATTGTCTTTTATTTTTACGAGAAAATAATTGTGAAAAATTTTATCTTTCACTTACGATAAAAATAATTATTATAAGGTTTTAAATATACAAAGTTATTAAAAGCAAAGCTATACCTGTATTTCTTTTGTATTGAGTGAACTATAAGCCCGAACTATCGTCACAGTTTGGTTACCTTGAGATGCGTTTGAATCTCTATTTTCTCTCATTATATATATTTTAGTTCGTGATATAAGGCTATGGTTTTAAGTGTCGAATGTCTTTCTCGTAAAGTTTTCGAGCCATAAGTTTAAATGAATGCGAAAAAGAAATGAAATCATAAGAAAAGTCATTGAATTTATTTCAATTATTCATTAAAGGAAGGGATTTGAAGGCGAAAAATAATCAATTGATAAGTGAATCATAAGTAAAAATATCTGATTGAATATTTTCGAAGAAGTAAATATATCTGCAAAAGTCTACTCCTGCGAGCCATAGAGCCATATCTAGATAGCAAAGGTCTATACAATTATTTCGACACGACTTTTTTTTTATTTAATGTGTAATTTTGTGTCAAGGTTAACAAAATTGAGGCTTTTTCCTCGTCGTATAACTGTATTCAGTTTTACTTTACTATTTGTGAAGTGAAAGAAAAAAAATCTGTTTGAATGCTGTGCGCGAAAGAGAGTGAGAGAAGACTCACAAATAAGAACAAAAATCTATAATAATAATTGATTTTTGTTAGTTTTCATTTTGACTCAAAAGAGGATTCTGTGTATATAAATAATATTTTTTGTTTTCGGATATTACACAAGTCCTTTTATTTTATTTTATTTGTGTTCAAATTTATATATATATATATATTTTTTTAAAATTGAAACCTCCTTTTTATTCAAATAATTATGTGACAAACTATTAATTGTGTTTATTAGAAGAATGAGCTCCAAATATGAACCAGCAATGAGTTAATTATGACCAGCACTAAATCTACTAATAAATTATTTGGTAATAAAAGTAACGCTACTGTCTCTCAACCTAATGCCAAAACCAATAAAAATATTCAGCGTAAGTATTCAATTGTTTCAATTCAATGTTTTAACACTAATCACATAAATATGTGTTCAATTTTGTAGTTTCATTAACAAATAATAATTTTCTCGTTTAAATTTTTTCAGTTTTTAAAATTATTTTCTGGTTTTAATTCTAAAATAATTAAAAACAATTCCCTGTCTTTAAAGTAAATTTTTTTTTTGGTTCGTTTCCAAATATTTTTGATAAGTATGAAATCGTTGAAAAATTGCTAAAGCATTTGACTTATAAATAAGACTTAAAATTATAGAAAATTTTTTCTCAGCGCCAAATATTTTTATTTTAAGATCATTTGTTATTTTTGATGTGGCACTAACTATAACATCACTTTTGTTTGAATGCTTACCAAAAATAATTTTTACTTTTCGCAACTGGAAAATTGTTTGCCGTTCAAAAATTTCATTGAAACGGAACATAATATCGTTTTTCTCACACCCTTTTCAAAGTTTAGACTCGTAAAGTATCAGTCAAACGGACAACTTGTCTGCAAGAGTGCAGAAATTCCTATGAAAAAAGGGTTTAAAATAGAGGGGAGTTTTTATGCACAGAAAGGTTTCATTGACTATCAAAAGGTTTCTTCTATTGAGAGAACTGTTTTGAAAGTCTCGAAAAATCTGTCCATTCATTGCATTGTTGAGTTAGTTTAGAAAAAATAAATTTAACTAAAGGCAGTTATGTTTCAGTAAAGTTCATGAACTCTTTCTTCTTCTAAAGAAATAGGCAAAAAAGAATCAGTTCTGTAAATACAAGAAGTATTAGAAAATATTTTTCTTACTGACTCTCAGCATATAATCGCCTGTTTTAGCAAAACTACTAAACACTGACTCAAAGAATCAACAAATAGTGGTCTAATCTGAGCCTTGAAAGTGACCGTTCAGGTTATAAACGTTATAAACTTAGAGTTTATTAGAGGCTAATAATCAAATGCATTTGTGTTTTTTATACCTTATGTGAGAGACGTTTCCTTAACCCTAACAAACATGAAGACTACATGTAAGACAATAAAACTTTGTTTAAGAATTCAAAATATTATTTTTAAACTCTAATAATTTAGATAATTATATCTAATATTTTTTTTACTTAATTTTTGAACTAAAGTTCAAAATAATGCTATAATTTATTAGTTTTTTCCTTAACTAATTGCTAACTAATTTTGCCTAAAAAGTCAATTTAAATATTTATTTTCTAAATACCGTATAATTATTCGAGTTTTTTATACAATTACTAAAATTTTTTTCAATCTTTCAATTGAGAAATTATTTTCTAACTAATAATTACTTATTGATAATAAGAAATAATTGTCCAATCACTGAATTTTTTTTTGTACAAGTCATTGAACATAGAAGTCTTTTAAGGGAAATATTTAAAAAAATTGTATCGATTGATTGATAGCCTTCTATTTAATATCAAAATTGAATATAAGTATAATTTTTAAAAGCATTCAATAAATAATTATATATTTTTTATTTCAACAGATGATATCAATTGCTTAAACTTTAGCAAACTGTCAATCAGTTCGCCTCGAAGTTCACGCAAAGATCTCAAGAATAGTGGCCAAACAATGCCCACTGAAACGAGTAGTTATCGCCCATTATTACCTCGGATTGAGTTCCCGAGCGCACAATTCGATAGACTGTTACGAATGGACACTAAAGACATGAAAAACAATTGGAAATCAAACGATACTAAAAAGAATACTAAATGAAATTTGTGCGAATTGATAAACTTTGAAAGAACTCCAACAAACAAAATATTAAACAACTTATTATTTTAAACTCAAGTGAAGAGAAGATTTGAATTTGAAGTAAAGTTTGACTTCTCTTGTTATGGATTTAAATAATGACAAATTTTTTCAAACATTCATTCATTTCTCTCTCAATATATGTACAGATCATAAGCTATTTATTTAAATTATTTATTTATTTATTTATATGAACTCATTCTTTAGAGATTTCGATATATTTTTCTGGGATTTACGGGTTTTCAAAACGCTTAACCAATAAATTTGACAATTTGTTAATTTTTTTAAACATAAAAATTTTAACTCAAATTTTAATATCAGAAAAATATTTTGTATTCAAACAATATTTAACTTATGGTTGAATTTTATTTTTGTGAGAGAAGAAAAAACTTGAGAAAGACATTAGTTTTGACGTAAAATATTGTAAAACTGTTGAGAATATGAATCATTATTGAAATAAAGCATTTGTTCATTTATTAGCCATTGATTTGTAACATATCTAAATCTCAACAGTTGAGAAAACCTGAATGTCTTCTCAAGTGTTTCTCGAATAGCCCAGAAAAAGACAGTGAATATATATTTGTGGACCACGTCTTTTCTGGCATTTACTAGACTTTACGTTAAAATAAGCACAAAATTATTAATAAAACTGTTAAAATATGAAGCGATTCTAATAAAATTCATAACTATTTTCTTTTAATCATCAGTTGTTTAATGTTGTAAATAATGTGTCATTAGGAAAATGAATTGTATCTTCATTTTTGAAGAAACATTATATTTATTAAAGTTATATTCAACTTAATTGTATAACAAAAAATATTATCAGCGGATGAAAGGAATTGTAATTTATTTTTGTAAACAAAATAAACTTAATTAGAAAAGAACTAAATGTATTTTACGTAAAACTAAAACTTATTTTTTGTTCAATTTTGTTCGTATCTACAAATATATCATAACTATCAATATATTTCACCAACAATTTCAAAAGGTATATCATATCTGTTATTAGAAAAAATATTCTAATTTTATCGAAATTAATTCATCAAAATAGATATGAAACTCTTCAAAACCAGATTATAAGTTGTTTGCTCTTAAGAAATGATAAAAATATCTGGTTTTGTCGATTGGTCTCTTTAAAAAATTAATTATATTTATTATGTTAAAACCTTGAGACGAGAATTTTCGTGAAATCTGAAGAAAACCTCAAATAATTGATTGAAATGCAAATGAACAACAAAATAAGCCATAAGAGGGTAGTGAAAGTCATGCTTAACGTCATTTGTTCGCATAAGACTTCACTCAAAATGATAGGTCACATACACTAAAGCAAAATAATTAAATATAATATGAATTTTTTATTTCAAAGGTTAAAATACTTGTTTGCATTGAGAACATTAGAAATAGGCTTTCATTGTGAAATCAATCATAAATTTTGTTGTTTCACAACTAAATACTCAATAGAAAACTTCCATTTATTTATTTGAATGCATTTCCATAAAAAATGAACTAAAGTTTATAAATTTAATAAAACAAAAAATTGCGTCCAAAATTGATTTGACGACAAACTAATCCTAACAAATGAGAAGTATGTGGAATAGTTTTCAAAAATCATCTCTAGAACAATTTTTTGAATTAATTAAACTTATTCCTTATTTCTCTAAGTTCTAAACTCAAAAAAGTTTTTTACAACTCTCAGAAGAAATAAAACAAAAATAATGAATTCAATTTTTTTGAAGGTAAGAATAAAAAACTTATGGAAAATTTTCTAAATATTGAATTTCGTTTTAAAGCAAATCATTTTTAGTGTGTATATATTGGAGCTTAAAATACATAAATCATGTGCTTCTAATCATTGATCAAACGCTGCAATCAAATACAATCAGTCCATAATTTAGGTCAAGTTTGTCAAATACGAGAAAACCGATAAAAACTTGGATAAGATTTTTGAATTATCTTTCATAAAATCAATATTTCGACATTTCTACGCATACCTATCAGCTGATGAGAGCTGAAGACCTTCATTTCAATTTGAGTCATTGACTAAAACTCAAAGCATTAATTAAGAGTATAAAAATTGTTAGTAGCGCAAGTCTATGAGCAGAGTGGCGCAGTGGAAGCGTGCTGGGCCCATAACCCAGAGGTCCGTGGATCGAAACCACGCTCTGCTAAGTTTTTTTACTTGTTAATAACTCTGTCTACCATTTTTTAAAACTTTAATTAATATTATCTTTTTTTATTAGTTTTTTAAATTGCCCTTCAAAACAAGTTTCATATTTCTCTTCTTAAGTAATAAATATTTTTAAATTGAAAAAAATTAATTTTATAACTGCAATAGTTTTGAAAATGTTTTATTCGAAAAATATTAAAATAAATACAGAATTTTACTTTTGAGACATAAAACTTTCCCAAAACTTTTCGAATAGTTATATTTTGAAAGTAAGGATTTATAAATAATAATTGATAAAAGATGCCTCATATCCGTTCCTAGAGATCAATTATTTTGGCAGAAGAGACACAATAACTTTTAGATAACTTTTAGATTTCATTCTTCTATAACTTCACTAAAACGGTTTTCGGTTGGGTTTGTTTATCGGTTTAGGTTTTTCAATTTCAGCACTGTTTTTATCATTTGTCGTTTGACCATTTGGTACGATTGGTTTAAGTTGGACGGGTGTCCGTCTCGTTTCATAGGTATTGCTATAATGACGCGGCGGATCCTTTTTCTTCTTTTTACACTCAATAGAATTGATATCAAAAAATACCAAAGTTAGAAATAAGACGACAGTTACGGAAAACCCTGATTTATTCATTGTTACACTATTTTTGAATCGAAGAGTGAGTTCAAAACATTTTTTCAGTAATGATGTTATATTTAGAATCATTTTTTATACTTTAAAACTTCAAAGAGGTTTTGTTAGCAAAAAAAAGAGAAACAAGTTTGAAAAGAATTTAGATGTGAAATAACTCGTTCGACACCATAACTCCTTGACATTGAAGCTAATTTTTTTTATTTTTAAAACTTATTTATGATTAACGATTGAAAATTATTTATTAACGACTGAAAGCTATCACCA
>JAQIWZ010001911.1:0-10358 GCA_034697245.1 Malaconothrus monodactylus
TTCACTATAAACGGGATCGACTGTACACAAAATTTTTTCAAATTGAAGTCAAGCTCAAGATTTGAAAAGCGTTACTCAAGGCTTAAAACGATAACTTATTAAAAATAAAAGCACTGTTAAGGCAGGTTTTCTACTTCATAATGTCCGGATCACACAAAAGATCACACAAAAATGTGCCACTTTTTACTTATTTTGTCAAAATATAGTGTTTGGCACCCTTTCATTTTGAACTTCCGATTTGAGTCGAAGAGGACCTGACTTAGGGTAGACTAACATTTAAGGTACAGGCTCAGGCTCGGAGTTTTCGAGCCTATGGACAACATTATTTATTGTTATATATCTCTACCTTTATGTATATATTTTTTCTATTTATTAGTTTTCAAAAAAAGTCATAAAAATTTTACGATAATGTGTTTTCCTGTAAGCAAAGGTTTTTCAACATCGCTGCATAAAAATTACGAGTAATTAAAAGTGTTTTTCAGGGTTAAAATTTTTTAACTAAAAAGATTATTATTATTCAAGAAATAGCTTTCTTTTATTTCATTATAATTTTGATTAACTCGTTTCGCATTAATTTGTTTAAAAAATCTGAAAAATTCAGGTTTAAGAAAAAAAAATACTTGAATGACATTTTAATTGAGTTGAATTTCAAGTTTAATGTTAAATAACTTTTTTTCAAAATTAATTTAAATTCACTTTGATATAATCGAAGAGTTACTCTTTTTTGCCTTAAATAAGTTCTTGTCTTTTAGTTGGTTTCGAAAAATTTCGCCAAAAAAATTTTAGTATTTACATAAATTATTTTATTAGAAATTTTTTTTAAAAATGAGAACTAAAATCATTTTAAGCGTATTTACTCTTTTTATAATTGAATCTGCGATTAATGGTGAGTGAAATTATTTATTTTAATTTTCAAAACAATGTTAATATTCGCAGTAATGAATAATATGCAGTCAATTAGAAGTAAAAAACTTTTATTTATTATATTTAATTAGAATAAGTTATACTAAAAAATTTTTATATCTATGAAGTAATAATTATTGCATTTTCAAGTTTTATCATATCTTCTGTATTTCTAAGGTCTCAAAGATTAAAGTTCAACAAATTTTATTAATTTTCATCTAAAGTTTTAAATAAAATTTAAAAAGTATTTATTTATAGCTGAGCCAAATGTTCAAACCCTATCATATGATAATGAAAAGTTCAGTTCCAATATTGAACCTGTCAATGAAGAAATCATTCCTAAAAATATTGAACTCAAACATTCATTTGATGGTCAAAAAAATTTTTCTATTGAGAGACAACCGGAAAGTGAAGAAGAAGAAATAGAATTGCCAGTAATCGATATAGAAGAAGATGAAGATTCTGGAGAAGATTCTATAGAAAGTGAATCAGTTATTGAAAGCGGAAGCGAGAATCACATTAAAAAACAAAAAGAATTAGACAGAAAACAGAAGAGAATCAATGAAAACAGACGAGCTATTCTTAGTTTAAAGATAAAAATTCAATCAAAACAGAATGATTTGAATAATAAACAGAAAGAATTAGATAACAAAACACACAATTTGCTTCAGAGATTCATTAAATTAAACGAAACTGAGAAAGAATTAGAGTATGATAAAGAATTATTAGCAGTAAAAAAGGATGAATGTAAGTCAGCGAAAAGCAAGTTTAACCTAATGGTGGCCCCGCTCTATCAGATTCGTAGGGAACTGACGAAAACTCGAGCAGATTTAGATTTGGAACAGATGGCAAAGGATAGAAAACAGAATACAATGAATTTAAATATAAAACAACTCGAGGCCCACGAAAAGAAAATATACGAACAACAGCTTTTATTGAATGAACAAAAGGCCACTATAGTTTCCCAACTCAATAAAATTGATTCAAATAAGAGGGAACTCCTTTCTGGCACTAAAACAATTGGCTCAAAACAGCCCGAGTCTGATTCTGAACTAAAACAATTGTCAACAGAAACATCTGATCTCTGAAGAGAAAAAAAGCAAAATAGCCTTAAATTATTAATTTCGGATTTAATTTATTGAGTCATTTAGTGTTTAATGAGATTAGTGAACATTTCAGTATTATTTTAATAAATCTATTCATTCAAAAGTCATTTTAAATAATTGGGTGGTATTTGAACATTAATTATATAAAATATTCTATTTTTTAAAAGACAATCTTTAAATGTAGAAAAAAATTCATTAAAAGAGATTAATATTCACGATATAAAAAAAATTTGAAGTTTTATCTAACTTTTTAACTCTCGTTAATTTTCAAAATAAGTCATGAAATATGCATTTAATTAATAAAACACAGAGTGGTTTTAATAATTAATGTGAATAACAATTTACGAAAAAAATATTAATTAAATCAATTTAATTAAGCTATGGATAAGAAATACACTTTAAATGATAAACATCTCAAAGCTTTCATTAAAAATAAATGTTTTGCGAGTTATAGTCTTCGAAAGAGACTATGTTCAAAAGTTTATTCATTAAATAGAAAGAGGTTCTCAGTTTAATGAACTCAAAAAATCCACAATTTTCACGACTGCTATACATCACTACAAATAGTTTTCAAATCCAATGTTTACTAATTATCAAATAAAGTTTAAATTTTGGCGCAAATTATTTGAATTCGTTGATCGGCTCAATCATTGGAAAATGTGTTTAAAAGACTCCACTTCTCATCGAATGTTACATTTTTTAAAAACTAATTTTCGCATTAATTATGGAAACGATTGACAAAAACAATTGTTTAGATCTTAATAATAGTGATTGTAATCAACAAATTATTAATCAATTAATTGATAATAAGATTGTATTCAATGAAAAACAATTAATAGATTTGGAAATTATTAATGAATTTATTTTTGAAGAATTGAGTCATGATTTTGAGCTCAAAACTAATCAAAATAATACAAATTTAGTCAATAATAAAGGTTTCGAAAAAAAAATATTATTCCAATTTTTATTTAATTTATTATTTATTTTATCAAATAATTAATGATTTTTTTTGTTATTAATTTTTTAATTATTTATTTATTAATTATTTCTTTTGTTTTTGTTAAACAGAGAGTCCGAAAAGCGATAAAAATTTGGATAAAAATCAGAAAATGATTGAAAATAATTGCGAGAAAAGTAAAGAAAATGAGGAATTATTAAGTAATAAATGGTTTAATTAATTATTTTATGATTTGTTTATAATTTTTTTTTGCTCTTTTTGAGACACAGAATCAGAAGAAATAATGTCTGAAAAGGTGTCGAACGACTCGTCGATCAAATCAATGAATACTTGCGTCCCAAGAATAGCTTTAATCGATTTGGATATCAATAGTGATCAAGAATTTGATGAAAATAATAACCAATTCTTCAATAATAAGAGTTTGAATCTTTTTTCTCTTTTTATTAAATAATATTTTTCTCATATTTTGAATATTTTTCTTCTCTTTTTTTAGTGAATCAGAAAAATAATAATAAAATGATTAATAATAATAAGAGAACTGTTTGGAAGAAAAATAAACAAAAACGTACATTAAATGCCGAAAAAAATTCAAAAAAAGTTAATGAAAATGAAAACTTATTAAGTATTGAATTATTTGTTGATTTTGTTTTTAATAACAAAATTGAAAATTTTTTTCTTAACATTTTTCCGCAGTTTTTAGTTCACAAGAAATAATTCCTGATAGCGAGTCATCGATAAAGCGATTAAGGACTAGATATGAGTCAGAAATTCAAGAATTAAATGAAAAATTAAGTCAAGCTTTAAATAGAGAAAAATTACTTAAGAATCGAATCAATAAATACGAAGAAAATCAAAAAATAAATCATTCATTGATTAGTACAAGAAATCGTTGTTTTGTTTGCGGTCTTTCGGCGGCTGAAGAATATTATTGTTGTTTTGAAGGCAGTTATTGTAGTTTTGATTGTAAAGTAAATGATTGGAAAACACATTATTTTAATTGTAAGAAAAATATTTGATTAACTAATGATTAGTTTTTTATATTTTTAACTTTAAATTTTAAAATTTCTTTTAATTATTTCAATGTTTTCTAATTTTTAATTCAATTTGAATTCTTTAACGATAACTACCGGTAATAGAAATTGTTTAATTAATTGTTTAATTGTTTAATTAATAGAAATTTCATTTAATTTTAAGTTTTTTTCGACTAAATGTTAAACTTTAGAGATATTTATCTATTGTTTACTTCAGATTAATGTTAGATTTAATACAAATTATAATCTAATGTTTAAAAATAGTTAAGAAATTATTTCTAATCAAACAGTTTATAAATAATGACTCATTTGTTTAAAATTTATTGTCTTTTCTGATAATGAGTTAATCAACAATTGATGAAAAAAATCCGTTTTAAAACTTGTATTAAAGAAGTTTGAGCTCAGCCTTTGTTAAGTTTAATTCAAAACTAGTGACAAATACGTAAACCATAGCAACAGAAACACTCAATTCAACCGTAAGTTCAAAACAAACCCACATTTAAACAAAATCCATAAAAATTGCAATTTATTTAATTTTAAAACACTTGAGAACAAAATGTTCCGCATTTTCGGTATAGGAATCGGTCTTTTTTTATTGGCCATCATTTGGCCGTCGGCTCTACTCTTCTGTTTCATTAGCAATAGAGCAAAAGCTCCGATCAGGTAATGAATAGTTGGATAAGTGTTGAAAACTTTTTTATTTCTAATGAAAAGTACTTATATTTTTCAGCACTATTGGAGTTATTGTTATAATAACTGTAACTATTTTTACAATTATATTAATTTTGATCCCACGCGCTTCTGATGATGACTTAAGTGATGCCCAAATTGATGATAAGCAAGGATTAAGTGAACGACAATCCGATTGGATGTTCGTTTTGAGACCAATTATTATAATAATTAATTTAATTACGCTTTTGTTTGGATTTGTTATGATTTATAATAAATTCATTTGCAAACAGATAACGAGGTTTGTAACCAATCCTTTCAAACTTTAAAGAAAATTCTTTATATTCTTTTAAAGAGAAACTAAAAAATGAGAATAAAATCTGTAGAATAAAAGTTTTTTATGAAACTATTTTTCATGAAGTATTCATTAATTTATGTTCAATTAGTGTTTTTTAATCAAAATTTTTAATCTATATTCAAAAGTTTTCAATAGTTAAAAAAAATTTTCGTTCCTCAAAAATTTTTATCAATAATTGTTTTGCGACAAAAATCAATAAATTGACTCGAATTTGATTATGAAAGAGTTCGCCAACAGTCGAGTTTTTATCAGAACTGTTACTATGAGTTACTTCTCGAGTCAAATCTCAAGAGATCTTCATTCGATTCATAAGTTATTTTATATTTATTTTTTATTTTGAAAGCTATATCTTGTTCTAAATTTCAAAACTTTATTAAACTTTATGAAATATTTTAAAAAGCAATAAAAAAATACATGAAATGCTTAAACTTTATGAAAAAAGGCTCAAAATTTTTCATGTCATCAAATTTTAGTTTAGAGAATGTTAGAAAATGATGACTTAATATAAAACTAAAAATAGTTCAACTATTTGTGAATTCAAAGACTACAGAAAGAAATTTTGTAATTAGTTTCGAAAATAACTTTTATTGCTATGAGAATCATAATTATTGTTATCTTATGTCAACTTTTTCCTAACTTATGCTTATTTTATAAATGATTAACTATTTATTTATTTAACTTTATATCTCTTTTCTTTTTTTCTCTCTCTCTTTCTCTTAGGCCTAAACTGTCAGAACTTAAGCTCAAAACTGTTAAGCCATTTGTCAAATAAGTTATTGTGAAAAGGAGTTTTAAACCTTACGACTGAATAAAAATAGAAAAAATATGACTATTTCTCTGTAACATATTTTCTGTCAAAGATTTTTTTGCACACTTTTTACTTCTTGAAGTCGACGCAAATGGACATTAAGAGGAATACTTGGAATAGAGAGAGAAGAAGAATAAAAAATTTGTTTATTTTAGTTCAACAAAAACAAAGTTTTTGAAGAATGAAAAACAGTTAGATTCATATAAAGTTTTGAAATATATACGATTTTCGAGAAAAACTAACGGCTCGTGAAGTAATTTAACTTTAAAACAAAGTTTAAGTCTGTCTGGAAAACAGAGTTTTTTTAAACAAAAATCAATTGCAGCTCTTTTTTATTCCTCAAAGAACTGAAGAGTTGATTGTTTTATATATTTAGTTGAAGTTATTATTAGGTCTAATATTTTTGTGGATGAATGTTATCATCATTTTTAATTTGTTCTTTGATTAAAGTTCAATGAATGCGAGCACAAAATTGATGTCTAGTTTTATAATTAGAACAAACAGTAAGTAATGAACATTGTTTATAAAGAAAGAGATTAAAAAGTTTTTTCATCAATGCTAACAATTCATTTTCAACTAATTCTCTTTCATTTTCTCATTTCATTAATTTATAATAGACATGAAAATTATGATTTTTTGAGTCTCGGTCTCGTCTCGCACTCATTAAAGGGAATCTTATACTCAAATTCTAATTAGTGAGTTTTTACCTTTAAAATTGAGTGAATAATTGGTTCAATTGTGTAATTTAAGTCTGTCTTCTTTATCATAATTCCTTTTTATTGTCTGGCCTCACAAATAATTTAAAAAGTTAGTCTCGTCTCGTCTCGCGAGATCTCGTTTTCATGTCTAATTTGTAACTAATTTCAAAGTCACTCTTTGGAAAATTAAAGCTTTTGAAAATTCCCGGCTTCAAATTTATTAATTGAAAATCAAATTAAAAAAATATTTTTTAATACAAAAATTTTTGTTTCAATTTTTTTGTAATAAAATCTGTTCAAATATTATGTCAAGCGAGAAGATTTTTTCTTTTATTAAAGTTCTTTTGTATGAATTCTTGAAAAGTTGAGCTTAGAATTTCAGAATCAATTACAGTATCCATTAAGAGTTGTTCTTGTGTTCAACAATGCAAAGAATATTTAATTGCAAATTCATCAGTCAGACCTGTTTTCTTAATTGATTAATAGAAATGTTTAATTATCTCAAGAATAATTATTCTGTTCTCAGAAAAATATATAGTACTTCATTAAACCTAAATGGCATGCCTTTAATTAAAAACAATGTTACACAACATTGAATGCCGAGTCTTTGGCTGAGTTCATTTGTCACAAATTAAAGAATAATTTATAGCCTTATCCTTCGAATATATACTTAGAATAATATTAGTTCATAAAAATGAATAATGTTTTAATGCTTTTATTGTCTGTAAAGATGAATAAAATATTTATTTTAGATTTTTATTATCTTAAAAAATAACAAATTTATGTACTTTTTTTTTATCAGAAAAACAATTTTCAAAATTAAGTTTGACTTAAATGTTAGCCCGAGACTTGAAATCCGAGTGACTCAAAGCTCGAACATTAGTTAGAGCACTAATTTTGAAGAGTAAACACTTGTTAAAAATTAATTTAGGAACTGAGTTCTTAACAGAATTTAATATTTATAGCTAAACAAAATAATTCTTTTGGCATTTCGTTCGCATAGCAACAAAATTTTCAGATCTCTTTATTGTAAATCGAAAGTCAAATCAAGTTTTTTATTACCCTATTTTCGGAACAAAAAAGAAATTCAAATATTACTTCGAATATATATAACAAAGGCCTAAGAAATAAAGAATAGAAGACTCATATCGACTATTGTTATCCCTAAATATGAATGAAGAATAAATGATTTAAATTATTTATTTAGAAATCGCATGAAAAGTAGAGCCCATTCTATTGTTAGCAATAAATTATTATAATTGTTAACCATTATTGAAATTAAGTCTTTTTTATTTTTCTTTATGTACTAAACAAACAAATATATAAATATTAATTCCTGTTTGGAAAAGTTTCATTTCCAGTCAATTTTATTGACCAAAAATATCTCCATTTTCAGAATCAATGTTTTATTTATTTATTTTACTATGAAAGTTAATTTTTATTAAACAAAAGGAAATCAATTCAAATACTTGATTGAAATCAAAATAATTTATATTTTTAAATAATTTTTTAGAATAAGTTTTTTTTGAAATAACTTTATTTAACTTATGTTTTGCACTGAAGTGTCTTTTAGGGCATTCCGCAAACAGTTGGGCTATAAAACAATTTTACTGATAAAGAACCCGAAGAGAAGTACTTTTATTATCCAAATATGTTTTTTCTTTGCCTAACATTTGAACTATAAATACATTTATATAATTGTTGGCCTTTGTATAAAGGAAAACTTTTCTATTTGAATATATTGTTTGTACTAAAAAAGTGTTTCTCTATTGACTTTACTTAAAAGCTTAGATAAATTTATTTAATAAATGCTTGAATTAAATTTCTTCACATATCGAGTACCAGAAAATGTCTTTTAGTTTTATGAAAGAGAATGAGAAATATATATCACTTTGTGCCTTAAAAGGATCTTTCATTGAAATCATTAGTTGATTGCATACGAGATAAGGAAAAAAAAGTTCAAACAAAAAACTCCTTCAAACTCATGATAAACTAATTGCCTGACAATTAGATAAGATTTTGATAAAAAGCTTTCATAAATTACTCTCTCTCTCTCTTTCATATATTTAATAAATGTTTACTTATTAGCAAAACATGAAGAGAGAAAAAAAATCATTCATAAAGTTTCGGATGAAAAAAAGGTTTTTCTATTGCATAAAAAGGCAAAACATTCATTAATCTTATTCTTAATAATCGGTATTTAATATAATCTCTTATCACAAATGATCAGACATTGAACTGAAATGAGAGAAAAACTTACGGAAAAAAGTAATAATTTTTTTCTCTGTTTATCTCTTGTTAAAAGCGTTATTCAATATAATCCTAATGTAGACAATAGAGAATGAATTTTTCTGTTCTTAACGCATGTGCTATTCATAGGAATAATAACTTCCTCGAAGTCTTTACACAAGGCTTTTAGCATTTTTCAAAAGTAAAGTTAAGTTTATATTGTGAACAAGCAGTCGATCATCAGTTTTATGAAACTATTTATTAGGCTTTTGTGAGCGTTAAATGTAATAATATTAAATAAAAAACGAAAGTCATTAATAGAAGTTTAATGAGATTTTCAGTCGTTTTAATAAAAGTGATTCACGTGCAAAAATAATTGTATTTTTTATTTAGCTCATTATGATACAGAATTGCTATTATTCTCAATAAAATTCTATTTAAATTCTATAAAAAATATTATGTGAATTGAAAAGTATACAAAACTTCAATCTTTTCTTCTTTTGTAAAACTTTTGAATTTTTTGAGAAAAGAAGAAAATTATCTTTTGATTCATATATAAAGAAGATTTTTTTGATTGCATGACATTTATTCTCTGGTTCTCAAAAAACGGTGAGTTAAATGATTTCTCTATTTCTTTATCTTTATCATGAAATAGATTACAATAAATTACATTTCCTGTTGGATTTTCTATTGGGAAAACTTTAACACAAAAATTTCAAAAACTAAGTAATCGAGAAATTCATTGAGGATAAAATCTCGAGAGAATTCATTTTCAATTAAATTGTATAAAAATTCTAATTTATATTTTTAGTTTAATTACTTTAGATATTTTTTTAATAATCTGCTTTACATCAAATATTACTTCATTATTCAAATTTAACGATATTTTGTGGTTTTTATTTAACTGAATTCTCTATCGTTTTCGTATATGATTACAAAACATAACAGAAAAATCATTAATGAGAAACAACTTCAAAATCCCAGTCGTCATAAGATATTCACAATTAGTATTCTTTTCATAACTCTTGAGATTAAAAATTCAGTGAAAAATAAAATCCAAATGTGAAAAAAATTTAAGTTATATTTTATTCAAAAATATTATGCATTAAGTTATATGAAGTGTAGGAATAAATAAATGGCTTAATTAAGGAAACATTTTTTCATACCATTGCACGAGATTATCAGATAATTAGATATTAATATAAAAGTTTTTTAATTAAATTTAGATATATTTTGATATAAATTGCGTGAAATTTCAATCATTTAACAGAAAATTTCATGTCAAATGAAAATTAGTCATTAGTTTCAGAAATTAAAAAAAATAAAAATAAAGTCAAAATTTAATTAAATTTTTTCAACAAAAAGTAAAATTTCTACCTTTTTCTATTATGTGATAAAAAGAAGAGAATTTTTTTGTATTTAAATAAATCAAATCATATTTAATTTTCAACTCATAAGAAGACTTTTTTGAAATGAAAAATATTTTTTTGTGTTTCAAATTATTCACTTAAGTTTAGGTCAAATAATTCTATTTTTGCCCAAAGAGAAAGAAAGAAAGAAAGAAAGAAAGAAAGAAAGAGAAAGAGAAAGAGAAAGAG
>JAQIWZ010001912.1:0-10353 GCA_034697245.1 Malaconothrus monodactylus
TTTGATGCAATCCTCGCAAAAGGTTTGACGACAACAATGAGTGACAACAGGTTTGCGAAGAATTTCTAAACAAATGCCACACTTTAGCTCTTCTATCAATTGATCCGATAATCCGATGGAACTCATTCTTTTGATTAATAATTAATTTGTGAAAATATCGATAAATAACTCGAACAAAAATTTTTAATTTTCAATTAAACCAAAACTTCAATAAATAACTAATTTTTAACGGTTTTAATCAATAAATATTAATTAAAATTCATTTATTTAGACAAGAAATAAGTTTTACGAAAAGCTCGCGCTTTACTTCAATTATATTTTATTAATTAATTTATTTCTTTAATTATCGATTAAAATATGAAGATTTCAAAATTGAGGACAATATTCATTAAATTAAATGAATTGAACTTATATTTATTGATTGAATCAAATATTAAGTTTTGTCCTTTAAAAAGTTTTGAAAATTCATAAATTCTTAGCATTTTGTTTGTTTCAACTTTTCTTCAAATCTTAATAGAAATGTTTCAACAAATATGGAAATTATTCGGAACTATAGACTTGACATAAGAAGACAAAATATTCTGTTGTCACACTTCGAACCGATTAGTGACAAAATAATAGGCGCGGATCTATATTTACTTAAACAACAATATCCTAATGTCAAAGGTTTCAAAAGTATATTATCGACTGATATTTCATCACTAAAACCGATTGAATCCGGATTCAAATTCGTTGATATCGACCATTTGATTGTTATTTCGAATATATTGAGTCAAAGCCTTCATAACGAAGTACTGATCTATGACTGAAATTACTTCGAGATCGAAGAATATTCTGATCATTTTAAAGTTGCAATAATTAAACTGATGAATAAAGTCGAAGAAATCAAAGTTATTGTTTCGCTTGTGTCACAACAAGAATTTTTAGGATATTTAAAAATTGAAAGTTTTGAAATTTGATTAAAATAGATATTAAACATTGTTGTAAAGCGCGCATCAAAACAATTCCGATTTCAATAATTAAACGGAATTTTAAGAGAATCTGCTTTCAGTTGAACACAAAATGACTTTGATTTGAATGAATTTAGTTTCTGAATCAAATTACAGCAATAATAATTTTGAAGACCAAATCAAAGTTTAATAATCAAACCCAATGATCGAACCATAAACTTGCAAATTTGAACTTTAAATATAATAAATTTTAAATATCAATAACTTTATAGAATTATTCTATAAATTTCAAAACTTTATTTATAGTTGAGTTTATCGTTTGAATTCATAAATAAGAGACAAAGATTTTTCTTTACATAAGATTTGATAAAATAAAATCATTTAATAAACAGTTTGGCCTAAACTAAAACTAATAATATATTTCTCATAAATAAATAAATAGTATATAATTTAATGATTGGATCTCATGATTAATAAAGTGTAAAATATAAAAAAGTTTGAATTTATCTTTCGTACCAAAGATGAAATGAACGCATATTTTGTTAAAATATAATTTATCTTTTAGTTTGTCTTTTCCTTTGATTCTTTTGTGTTGCGATTTGAATTTGTTGTTGTTGTGCCTGTTTTCTCAAAACATTGGCCAACTGTTGTTGAGGTGTTAGGGCTGCGATCGGGAGTGTATTTGATGATTGGATTTGAGAAAATGTTGTCGACGATGAGGTCGGTGCGTATGTGTGTGGCGCTAATGGTCGCAAAATTGGAACCGTTGGAGTGTTACTCATCTGAAGAAGTGAGACTTGCGGTGTGGTCGCTCTTATTTGTCCAGTACTTTGTTTCAATTGATTTGTTATGAATTGAGCGTTCAATTGATGAACGCCTAGACTTCCAGCCATTCCTATTGGAACTGATAGAACATTACTTCCAGCACTTCCAGTCGACATAAGAACTGTTGTGGGAGTGGCCGCATAGGTGACGGTCACGTTGTCGTCATCTTTTTGTTGAGTTTGGTCGAGACTAACAATCATACTTCCAGGTGTTGTCATTATCGAAGGCTGTGGTCCAGAAGGCGTTGGCATCATTGTTAACGAAATGGGAACTGCCAGACCTTGAGGTGTAAGCGATACTAAATTATGTAAACGTAGGTTTTGCTGAACTGGAGCTAAACTCAAACTCGTTAGACTGACACCAGTTGGCAATGGAGTTGAAGTTGTTATCGACTGATGTGTTGTTTCTGAAGTATCGATTTGTTGTAAACCTTTAAAAGTTTTTGTAAACATTAAATAAGTATTTGACAAAAATTATACTCAAATAAATCATAATCAACAACAGACTTGACTCCACTCAAAGAAATAAAGCCAAATAAAATCAAATTCAAAGGTAAGGAAATAAAGGAAACAATTTAAGACTCTTTAAGAAAAGGCTCAAAAACATAGGAAAAAAGCACAATTTTGTTGAGGCAATACTTAAACTAAGATTAAGTTAAGTATTAGTCAGATATAGAGAGGAAGTGTTAGTACTTTTAGCGATTCCAGTCGATGGCGTCAGGATTACAGCGAGAGCTGATTCAGCAATTGTTGTCGGACCAGTGGTCGCATGAATTCCACTCGTAAGCAAAGGAGAAGTTGAATCAGTCGAAGATTTAGACGGAGGCGAAAAAACTTTTGGGAGCGGTTTATAGCAATTATAAAGGGATTGAAAGCAAATCTATAAAATTAGTGAATGACTGCTAACCTGCAGGTATACTAAGAGTTTCCATAGGTTTAGGAGTGACTGATGCGGACGAAGTCGGAGATATTATAGGGCTTTGAAGGACCGATGAGTTAAGAGGAGGACTATGTTCTACAGCAGCCGTTAGTTTACACTTCTTTGGTGTTGTTGTCCCTAAATTCATGCCCTCGTCTTCGAGTGGATCTTTAGTTGCAGTGGTTGTCATTCCTGTAGCAGTAGCTGCAGGCGTGTAACTCACTTGTGGATCTTGACCTGGAATTTGATGAATTATTTTCACTGACTTTCGACCATTTTCTGTCAAAATTTCCGTGAATTGATCGATATATCGCTTTGTGGCCTGTTTTGTACCCAATTGGAAACTAATTGGATTGAAAATTATATTAATTTTAAATAATTTTAACAGAATTAAGCCATTAGTGAAAATAAGTTCATTAGTGACTGACGTGCAGGTCGAGCCTCGAATCTGTCCCTGTTTGTCAATATAGAGCTGACCAAAATAGGTGTCATCATTAGGCCTATGAAGAATTGTCACGTGCGTTAACGAACGTCTGTTATCGTCCATGAAATCCATTTTATATTCCTCTACTTTAATCTTTGAAAATAACGTTCAATAAAATTGTTAACAAAATTGATTTATCAAAACCAATGGCTAAATAGAGTATTCACTCACTAATGAATTATCCAATGCAGAAATTTGTGGCTTTGGCAACATTTTAGCGAACTTTTCAACTCCAATGCTTTTAACAGGAATCGGTTCAACAGTTGGTTCATTAATATTAAAATGAATCTTAAATGAATCGTAAAAACATAATTATTGCTCGAATTTATATCTTTAGAGATGTGAATGAATACCATTTTATTGATTTTTGTCTGAGAACTGCTCTTATTATTTCTCTTCTTCAAAAACTCATGCAATCGAAGACTTTTCGGAGCAGCCATTGATTCGAATTTTTTCACTCGATTTACAGCTATTTGAGAGCATCTCTTTGAAAGTCTATTAAAATAGTTGAAAGAATACGAAACATATTGAGTAAAAAAAAAATTAATTAATTAATAAAATTTTCTAACTTAGAGAAAGTCTTTTCTTTAAACATTTGTTTCTTTCGCCACAATTTATTGGAAAGAATACCGACTGTAGGGTTGGGATCGAGACATAGTTTTGGAGCAGTCGCTAAAATAAGTTGTGCCTCGAGTTCGGCTTTACTTTCATCGGTCCACAAATATTCATTACTCGTGGTGTTAATTATATTAATTAAATCATTAGTCAAACTCTGAGTCGTAGGCCTTAACAGAACCCAATTCGAGGAATAGTGATGTGAATGAGTGGTCGCAGACCTCCGATAATCACGAACTTCAACAATAAGACATCCGCTTTGAAACAAATTACTGTTAATTAGAGGAGAGTTTTCGATGAGATCGACCAGAAATGGGGGCAACTCTTCGTTATCGATATAGTCCAATAACTGATTTTCCTCATAAGGCAAACGCATGGTTTCGATCAAACTTTCGCTATCATTGAGTTTAAGGCCAACACTATAGCCATCATTTCCGGCAAATAAATTTATTACTAAATGATTTTGTTTTTCTTTTGCTACTAATTTCTTCAAAACAAATGATCCGTCGCTTTGATTCTGAAATATTCATCAATTATTGGCTTTTATTTCTTTGAAAACAAATTGATTTTATTTTTCTTATAAAACCTTAAATTTATAACTTTTAGACTTTTCCTCAATTATTAAATCCAATAATTTTTCATCAATTGATTTGTTATTATTATTGATTTGCTTGTGATCTTTAGTCTTGATTTGTGTCAAATCTTTTTGAGACAATTGAAACAAATACTAAAAAAATTTGAAAAATAATTTAAAACTTTAGTGAAAAGTGTTTTTAATTTAAAAATCAAATTAAAATTAAATTAAAGTCAAATAATTTCTCACATCTGCATAACTGAACATTTGGTCCAATTTTGTCGACATTTCTATTGATTTTTTCTAAATTTATTATTAATTTATAAAAAACTATTTATTCGTTGATTACATTTTGTCATCAAATTTAAAAATCAATAATTTTTTCATTATATTATCAATAATTTAGTGTCGAATTCATTAAAAACATTTCAATTAATGACTAGATTTCAAAATCTTTGCGACAAAACTCATTATTATTAAAATTGATTCTCAATTCGAATAATCATTATTTGAATCAAAACAATAGACTTTTAACTGAAGTCTTATTTTGATTATTAATAACTAAAACTAAATAACAATTAAACCTAAATATTGAGCGATTAATAAACTTTTTGTGAAAAGCATTGCTTTTGTATTGTTATTGATATGGCATTGAATGACATGCGCTTTGAGTCTATTATTTGTTGACACCATTTATAGTGAATGACGTTTTCTATACGTATTATTTGTTTTCATATTTCAGTTCATTATTGAAAGACTAAAAGAACAGTTCGACTAAAACAACATCTTTGTAACATTTATTTAAAACCAATTATTTATTAATTATTAATTAATTTATTGAAACATCTGTTCATTGAATTATTTTTACTTATCATTTAATTTAATAAAATTTTTTTTTATTAATTCGTAATTCATTTGAATTTCAAACAAACGATAAGTTTTTGTCGAAAAGCGATTTTGAGTTTGAATAAAAGTCAATAAATTAGACAAAGATTAGTCTGAGATTAGTTAACATTTCATTCATTTCTAATTCAAATTGAATTCAATTTTATTTGAGGTAAGTCTTTAAATCAAACTTAAATCAGTTTTTGATCTCAATTTTTTATTTTTAATATTGATTTCAATTTTAATTATTCGAGAGTTAATTCTAATTTAATTTAATTTAAAAAGTGTTGTTTTCATTATTAATTGAATTAAAGGACGATTTAATTGAAATTGATTTGGATTTGAATCGATTTTGAAGTTAACTATAATTTTGGAGAATTGAAGACAACGTCAAAAAAGACGTATTGATTGAAATCGAATCGATAGGACATCAAGTCTTCCATCGAATCAATTATTGAATGCAAGCATTTATTAATTCATAAAATATTTTGGATTTTATTGTCAGTCAATTATTGTCTAAAAAACTACTTTGTTATAAAAAATAATACTTTATTTGCTTATAATTTATATTCAATAATATTTTAAAATTATTATTAATAGTATTTCTGGTGATCACAGATTTAGGGTTTGTTTAAATTATTTTTAAAATATATGTTCAAAAAAATTGTGTCAAATTGACGGCAAACCAAATAAAACGAAAAAAAAATTTTTTTCTCAAAAAAGTCATTTTGTGGTTAAACACAATTTGCGTTTAATTTAAAACTTGAAGAATTTCAAAAATTTGGTCAACATTTCCAATAATTTTATTGCATTTAAACGATAAATATTTGGAATCAAGCATTTATTGGTCTTTTATGTTGAGTTAATTTGTTAATAAAATAATATTTTTTTGTTAAAACTTGGATTGTTATGACTGAAAATCTGAAATATATTTGGATTATTATTTGATAACTATTTTTAATTATAAATACGTGAGTTTGTGATATATTGCTATAAATTAAATAAGAAGAAGAAAAATGTCAGTTCATTATAAGTTCAAAAGTGGTAAAGAAAAACATAGCGTTGTATTCGATGGGCTGCACATATCAGTGGCTGATCTAAAGAAAGCAATTCTGGAACAAAGAAAAATTGGCAAAAATCGTGATTTAGATCTTCAGATTTCTAGCACTCAAACTGGAAAAGGTATTCAATAACCCTTTATTTGATTAATTGTTTATTTTCTAAATTAATGCTTTTTTTCTTATTTAGTTTATGAAACAGATTCAACGCTTATCCCAAAGAACACATCAGTAGAAGTGGCGAGAGTTCCAAATAGTGGTAATCAGAAGAAATTCGGGTATGAAATAGTTTAGTGAAAAGTTTATAAAAATAATAACCAATGCTTTCGTTTAATAGACGCGAGAATAACGAGACACGAGAATTATTGAATGGGGTATGAAATACATTAAATATAATTGATTTATGAAATTATGTTTTTAATATTATAGTATCTTTTCTTTCTTAACTAAATTTTCTAACAGACAAAAAGTCCTACTCATATAGAAGTCGATAATATAACAAAAGTAAGTAAAGAGACTATTGTTAAGAGAGTGAATGACCCGATTATAATCAATGACCCATTAAATGAAAATCACTTGTAATTAGATTTCAGTGTTTTGATGACATAATTGTAAACATAATTTTATTTTTCAATTCTTAGTCTTCGAATCTGTCGACTTCTTATGAAACAGAAGATGAAAAAATAAAGGCAATGATGTCTCAGTCGACTCAGGAATACGATCCTTCAAAATACACCAAAAATCGAGGAATCTTCGGTCCTCTACCTTCTAATTATATTTGTCATCGATGTGGACAACGCGGACATTACATCAAACAGTGTCCCACTAATAATGTAAGTATTTGTCATCTCAATCAAAATGTGAAAAATTCATTGATGACAACAAATAATCTGTAATCTATTTGATTTAGTCTGATGTGAAGCGAAGCACAGGAATACCTCGAAGTTTTATGATTCCTGCGAAAGCTGATCAAAAAGGAGCTCTTTTGACAGCCAGTGGTGATTATGCGGTGCCTATAATTGATCAGTAAGTTCTAAATAAGTTTTGTATTAACGTTTTTTTTCCTAATTATATTTGTTCTCATTATTAGTGATGCGTATAAAGAAGTCAAGAGAGAAAAGCCTCCCTTTTTGCCAAATAGCGATTCTGACAATGAAGTTGTTTTGCCTGAAATACCCGAAGATCTCAAGTGTACTATATGTCAAGATTTGCTTCAAGACGCGGTTCTAATTCCTTGTTGTGGAAACAGTTATTGCGATGAATGTAATCATCCCTTTAGAAATATTTTCTCATAATTCTTAAAATAATTTCTCTTTTGTTAAAAAATAAATATTGAAATAATAAATTAAATTATAAAACATTGACATAAAAACTTTCATCCAAAAGGTGTGCGAATTGTGTTATTGGAATCTGAGAATCACGAATGTCCGACTTGTCATGAGGTCAATGTATCGCCCGATACTCTAATACCCAATAGATTTTTGCGTATATCAGTCAATACGTTTAAAAATAAAACCAGATATAAAAAAGATATTGTCATTAATGAGAATAAAAATTATGAAACAAAACAATCGCAAAATGAAACTAATCAGCAAAAGGTTGACAATAAAGATACGATCGAAACTAATTCAGATTTTGTTCAAATGAAAAGCCAAATGAGTCCACGAGAATCGAAGTCTCCGATTGAGAACAGCTGTGATGTGACTTTGGATGAAGAAATCTTAGGGTCGCCTCAAAAGGAAAAGCTCACCAAAAAACAAGACGAACTGCAACCCGTTATTAAGCCTATGGTTCTGTCAAATGAAGTCGATTCGGAAGATTTGGACCAAAATAGTGATGACTCAAATGAAGAGTAAGTTATTATTTTTAGAATTCAATTGCAATAATGGAATGTATGCCTATCTCTGCAGTTATTATAATATTTATTATTATAATTAGAGCTTTGTTTAGAACTACAAATATGTAGTGAACATAAGTTAACTGAGTATTAGCTAACTTTGGACTTCAATAATTTAATGTATAAGTAATATTAGACTTATATACAATCACACTATTCATTACAATATTAAAGATCAAAACATGTTTGATTCACAACTTTTTGACTTAAGAACTTTTTCATCCCTTACATGATGTAATCCATAATTTTGATTAATTTCAATTCTTTTCAATTTTTTGAACAAATAGAAGCAATGATTCACAAGAAACAGCCACCGATTCTAACACTCCATTAATTGACGAGCCATCAAAATCTTATGAGGCGATTGAAGAGAAACCAATTCAAACCCAAGTCAACACAATTTCAACTTTACCTCATAATCAAAATCAGCCCTTATTAACAATGCCTTTATGTGCGCGACCGCCACGAATGGATGTATGTCTTATGTTTACTTAAAATACTTATATCTGTCATTTAACTCAAACTATTTTATTATTTAGAATCAAATTCGTGCCATTCGAACAGTAGGTCCACAGCAGTCAAACCCCACACCAATACTACCACATCCTCGCAGTGCTTATCCGCGACCTGGTTTCACGGGAGAGACGCGCTTTTATAGGCCAATGGCTGATCCGCGAGCTTTTCATATGGGTCTGACTCAAGTGCCTCCGTATGGTTTCGCGCCACAACTCATGCCACAAGCTTATCACAACCCCTATGGATATATAGGTCCGCGATCTCATCTGCCAACACATCTCTCTCTCACTCATCATCCAGCTATTGCTGAAGCGCCGCCTGGTTTGTATTTATTTATTATCTAATCTAATCTTCATTTATATTACCGGTAATTGAATTTATGTTTTAATGTATTTATATGTTTAGGGACTGTACCACTCATTACGGATAAGATATATCCATATTCTAAACAAGAATATGACGACTATGAAGATAGACTCAATCGATTTACTCATTATTTGGAGTCAAAACGTCGCGCATATCAAATGTCATCGAGAGATAGATCTAAAGATAGGTCGAGAAGTAGAGATCGAAAATCGTCCAAATCTATAAATGAGAGCAAACATCGATCTCATAAAAGGAGTAGACGTTCGCGATCTCCAAGTTCTTCGCATAAAAAGTCTCATCATAAGAGAGAATATAAGAAGAAATCTAATTCGAAATCTAATTGCACTTCAACTAAAAGATCAAAATAAAACTTTTATTTCGATTCATTTTTGTTTAGCGTTTTGAAAATTAAAATTTAACATTTAATTAATTAAATTAAATAATCTTGAATTTATTTAAAAATTTAATAAATTTAATCTTGAATTTAATGTAGAGAAAAAATTTATTAAATATAAAAACGCTATTCATGTGTAAAATGTATAAAAAGTTAATTTTATATAATTCGTATTAATAAATGAATCATTTATTTGGTTGTATAATGTTTTTTGTATAAATACTAATAAAATTTCATTCTATTCAATCGAATTGGACTCAAATAGTTTCGAAACACATTTGTAGAAATTAGAATCGAGGCATCAAATTATGATTTGAGCATTTGATGAGTGAGTTTAAGTATTAAATTACAGTACTTTTTAATTTTTTCACGTTTTCCTATTTTATAACTTTTTAAAACGGATCATAACTTTTTATAACTTTTATATTAACGGATCACAACTAAAAACTTGGCCTCAGTTTAAACCAATATAATTAAGTAATTAAAATGTTTTTTAATATGTTCTATATATAAAATAAAAACTTAATTATATCTCTATTTAACACAATCTTCAATTGTTAATTTATTAGTAAACTTTCACAAATATATAATAAAGTATAAGACGACTCAAAAACAATATTTGGACAAACGTAAAAGTTATAATAAATATTGTGGGAAAAAACATATTTTTCAGTATATTTATAAAAATGCAATTAACTAAAAACATTTATTATAATCAAAAGGATTAAGATATATAATCATATCAAGCGAATTGTAACTAGAAGTATGAGATACAGTATTACTAAAATATAGAGATCAAAATGAAAAACGGAGTCATCACTTTAAATACAATATATAGCATACAAAAGGTTTAAATAAAACCTGATTAAAA
>JAQIWZ010001913.1:0-10352 GCA_034697245.1 Malaconothrus monodactylus
TATTAACCAAATATTAGATTCCTATGAAAATATGGGCCTTTTTATTTGAATGTTAGTTAAATCAATTTTTAGGTGAATATTGCGTGACGAGTCGTCATTTCAGAAATCTTTTCATATACAGATATGAGATAAGCATTTTTGATTTTCAAAGTTAGACGAGAGGCACAAATTGCAATCAAGGCTTCAATTTCCTTTTTTTCTCAAATTTCAATCTTATTCATTGAAATGAATTTACAATCGATGTAAATTTACAAGTTTCTCACATATTCCGCTATTGTATTCCAAACTCATTAACCAAAATTTTTCTCCACTCAAAATAAATATGTTATGCGATTTAGGCATTTGTCTGCATTTATTTTGTGTTTCTTTCATTGATCCGTCATAGCTATAGTGCAATTTTGATGCATCGATGGACTCAAACTCAACTCCATTAGGCAGTAATGGAATAGTACTTTTGAAGCATCGGCTAAACAAGTTATACACTATCAGACTTATTGATGAAATTCCTATCGAGTCATTAATTTTTTGAAAAATCTCATGATGACTATTACTGGCGGATGTTTTATCTTAATGTATGTCTTTTGTTCTCTATGTGACTAAATGTTTGTTCTTAAGGCTTCTAATGATAAGAAATTATTCTAAATATTGGTTCAATAAATTTAATTAATTTCTTGTGTTGAAAATTGAAAAATGAATTGAATTGAAGTTTTTTCATATTTATTATGGAAAAGCTCACGATTTTGAATGAGAAAAATATTTAAAAATTTTTCAACAATAATTAAATTTATTTTTGATTTAGCTCTAAATAAGTTTAAAGAGTATGTAAAGTCTTGAAGAAAAATGAATTAACAAAGATTTTTTGCACAACATTTGATTTAATGTTTGTGATTTTGACATTTATTATAATGAAAGACTACACAATATATACAACAAAATTTTTATCTTTAGAGAAAACCTTCTTCTCATTATTCATTATTAGAGTTATAACTTGTTTTTATGGCCGACCAAATACATAAATTTACACTAAACCTTACTGAAGATCTTACGTGGACTCAGCTCTTCAGATAAATTATGCGTATGTGTGCCTAAAATCAATTTCCTTTTTTACTTGAAAATCTCGAAATGAAGGAAAATATAACTGACTTCCTGTAACAAATGGCCTCAACTTTATTTAGTAATTCTATTTTCGTTTCAAGCCATACATTTTATTTGATTTCTTTTTTAGATATTTTTGATGCTACGCTAAAATCGTAAACAAAGTCTTAAAGTCAAACAACTGGTCAAAATTTAATCTTTAAAAAATTTATGTAAAGCATCAAAGTTTTTATATATTTCAAAGATTTGTATTATTGCTTAGAATTGGAATGAAAGCAAATACCAAATGCAACGAAAGCACATCATTAGAGATCCATTTTATTGGTTTGATTGCAAACCTGATACTTCCACTGAATGATTGGAAGCTTCATTATTGGGGTGTTATGTGAGATCTAATATTAGTTGATTGTGAGGGTAACTTAATGTTTCTTCAAAGTCTCAATTTACTTGACTCTGAAGAATAAATTGGTCTCTCTCTCCCTCCCTTCCTCTCTTTCTCTCTCTCTACTCTACTCTCACCTGAGTATAGAGAATGATAAACAACATATAACTAAGCCTTAAATTAACTCTATCTGAAGCTTATTTATATTAACTTCAAGTTCACTATTCGTTCTAATTTAATAATAATAGAAATTATGATTTATTGTTGATCGTATTCAATTAATTACTTTGAATTTAAAAGGAGATCCATTTTAATATGTGAAACATCAATACAATCAGTAAAAATAACACAAAATAGACTAATTATATATAACATTTTCTTACTATACAAGTAATTCAATGACATACAAACAAATATCATTCGATGCTCTTTAAGTGAACTCTTTGGAAATTTAATGAGAAATGTCTTATTTGTTATCCTCAATAGGCTTTGTATGAACACAGTCTTCATTATGTAAATAATACAGTATTTTGAACATAGTTTGAAGTATAGCTCAAAATTTAGTGTTTAGACTCTATAGGACTGAAATATGACTGAAGTGAAAATTTTTTTCCAATGTTCATTTAAATTCAAGGAATTTTTCTACGCTTCAAAATTGAGAAATTTGAATGAAATGGTTCTGAAATAATTTACATAATTAGATATCAGATAAACATATTTACAACAACACTAAATTTGTTTTATCATATTTTAAGCTTTAATATAATCAATATTTCGTGCGAATAATGCAATTGCTTTGAGTGCGTATAAAATAATTTTTAAAAAAAAATTTTCCCTGATTTTTATTTTCAAAATAAATTTATTTATGCTATAAACTGAAAACAAATACAAGTTTATTGAATATCAAACTTATTTAATTAACAAATTCTATAAGTTATAACTCTTTTATAATTTAGTTATCAATACAATACTTGTATCAACAGAAAGATAGTGTTTATCTCTAATCATGAGATGAATCTTTTTATCTTAATTTCATATAATCAAAGAAAAAAAATCTAAATTTCAAAATTATTTAAACATTAAATGAGGTGCTTATACAAATGCCAGACCTCCCGAAATGAACGGGAGAATCCTGTATTCAAGTAAGTTCTTCTGACTCCGGTTCTGACCCTTGACCCTTGACTTGAAGGGGAGTAATTTTTAAATTTTCTCTCATTTTCAACATAATTTCAACATAAATTTTTTCAACTTTGTCTAAATGTGTTGTAAATCTGAATCCAATTATCAAAATTATTTTGGAATGACCTAATTGTTTGACTGGAGTAATATTTACTGACTATAAAATCAATAAAGAATAATGGATTAGTAGAATCATAAATTATGTATAATTGAATAAGAATTATATTTTGATGGTCAGAACTAATGACACGAAAAGACATTAAATGAGTTGAGGCACGAGCTCACCCAAAGTTTGGCGAAGAGACCTTTTTGAATCAAAGATCAGGCTCGACCCGCACAAGTTGCAGGTGAGCTTCTTTTTGGGGATGAATTCGCCAAAATTATTTCGTTTCATAATTTGAAAATTTGAATTTGAGTTAATATTAGAAATTTAGCTATTGTTCGATCAAAATATTTTCGAAAGAATTTGATTAGTAAAGCGAGAATAATAATAAAAAATTTTAGTATTATATGAAGTGTAATTTGTCTTCATTTTGCATCTAAGCAAAGTTAAAGTGAAGATTAGGAGTGGAAGAGATTTTGTGCATCATTAGTCGGGATTCTATTCAAATTACTCGATAAATAAGGAAATCAAATTTATCACTATTGAATAGCTACTGATTTATAACTCAATTGTGCCCTTGCAAGCCAAATAAATCAAAAAATTTATTACATTTTTGTTGAAAAAACTATCATTAATTTAATCTAAACTTCAATTTTATCAGTTTTCTTATATCTAAACCTTCTCTTCTAAGTCTTCTCAAACTTTTTTCATTGAAGGAGCGCTTTGAGTGCTCTATTTCTTGCGGAATACCTAATAATAAAATTAATTATTAGCTATTTTAATGTGAGGGATAAGTTTGTTATTTCAAAAAAGGCTTCAAAATTGGGTGAAAATTATTTGAATTCAAGGTTTTTAAAACAATTTCTATGACTATTTTCTGATAAAAAATGACAATTTTGTCAAAATTGAGTTTAAGGTTCAAACAGAATTGGCCTCAAGTTAAACTGAGGAGCACTTTCCTTAACATTTTTCAAATCTCTGGCGGAGAACCTGAACCTCCTTTATGGAGCACCAGTGCTCCGTAAAACCTAGTTTGAGAAGCCATGATCTAAACTATGAAGAAAAAGTTATTTCTTCATTTTTATCGTTGCATTTTTAGAAAAAAATGATAAAATATCTCAAATATTTTGCTAAGAGAAAAATAAATAGTCAGAATCAGTGGAAACATTAATTGTTGGCGGGATTCCATTCTGTTCTTCGAGTGTGGTCTTTAGATTCATACAGAAGAATAAAACTGTTGGAATAAAAATAATTGCGCTACAAATATAATAAGTTTTGTGCTTGTAGTTGAGTTGCTATTCTATTCATATAACAAAGCCCAAGCCTTATGTTTTTTTCTCGGTTTACTGATTTCGTTGACCAGTAATATATAGATTTTCTTCTGTAGGAAATATTATATCAATAGGCGTTCAACAGTGCACTTAATGGCTCAAAATTGCAAAAGTGTTCACCTATTCTCGACTTTGCTCTGAAAGTGAGAAATGCGAAAAGATATGAACACAGTATATGCTTTGTATATATACAGTATAATAAGAATATATACCCGTATATGAGGAATGAATGAATGAGTAAAAGAGAGAGAGAAAGGCATTCCATTCTTCATTGTAATGATAAGAAGGCATACCTAAAAATCGATCATTAGAATAGAAATCGTAATAAAAAAGAATCATTTATCAAAAAAAACTTTTTATTAATCTTATTTCATTTTGAATCAATTGAATCACAGGAAATGATTTCTTTGTAGATCATTAGTGAAAAATTCAATGGAAGCCTGAGATGATTACGAAATCTCGATTACTTTTAATTTTAAGGGAAACTTTCATTTGATTCATTGATGTTATTTGAAAGACAACTAATCATTTGATTTGTGATTGCGTTCATTCTTGAAAAAATTTGATTACATGCACTTAAATGTAGTTCTAGAATCGCACGTATGCTTTTAATCATACTTTATAGTCAAATTTCTGAGAACAACGTTAACCTCCCATTTATTAAATTAATGAAATTGAATTAATTTTTAAAATCATGTCCTGCTGTCATATTTAAGCTGATGTCCAAAATTTTGAAATATCCTGCAATTAACAAACAGAGAAAGTGATTTTTCAGAGTTTAGAACATGACTAGTTTGAAATCAAATGAAATCTTACTGCAGAAAAAAATGTTCTCAAAGTTAGCTCAAATCTAATTCAAGAGTGAATCAATTTTTCAAAAAGGCTTCCTTTACAGTAAAATAATTAGATTGTTTCTCACCTACTAGTGCTGTATGAGTTAAAATACGTTGTGTACTGTATGCGCACATAGATTTTACTCCTGGAGTTTTCACAATTTCCTTTTTTACGAACTCGTATCTAAATTTTTCTTTCAATGTCTGAAGGTTTTTAAAACAGGAATTAACTCATTTAGCCATAATTTGAAAATTTTTTGCTGATTAAGAGATAGAAGTTTCAATTTGGTCGAGCATTGGTCGCACTTTTTAGATTTCATTTGAAATATTTATGCTTTCAAATAAATGCAATTTTTTACACGACATTCCGAAACAACCTTTTAATTTATTGTTATTGATATTCTAAATAATTTACTTCAGAGATATATTTATATTATTGTTTGTAAGTGTATTTCTTTCAAAATTTTCTTCAATATTATGTTTTATTACTTCAGTAAAATGTATGCTTGAAAGGAAAAGTAAGTTCAGACTTTCGCTCTCAAGAGTATTGGGTCTATGTTTATATGTCATTCACAATATTTTTTCATTTTATGTTTAACTTTTTTTATTCTGGTATTTTTTATAAAAGTAATTCTCAGTTGTATTCATAGAATTTTATATCCTTTAACATATTACAACTAAAGAGAGACATAAATTAGTTTTAGTAATATTGTATTTTCCACTCACAAGACTGTCAGTAAAAGTTTGGTGCACTTGTGAGGATCAAACTTACGGTTGAGTTCACTGATTGACTTCAGAGCCAGAAGTTTGATTTAACTCCATTCTCAACAATCAAATAACGCACTTTCACTTCAATGAAAATGATTTGATTTGAGTAAAACTTAATAAAAATTCAATAAAATGATTAACAAACTTTAGTTTAGTTTAGAAGTAAAGCGTTGCAAAAAAATTGAACAAATAGTGCTGAAAAATCAATGAAGAATGTAATGCGTACTGAACGTGATCTGAACTTGAATTTATATTATTTATATTAATGATGTGCTTATGAGCTCTGATTAAATAATTTGCCTTTTGATTAGAAACTTTTATGTTCAAAACGATAATTTAGTCAAATTTAATTCAATAGTTAACAGTTACTAACAGAACAATAACTATTAATAGAATATTAAGTCCTGAACTTGTTTTGATGTAATGTTATATAAATAGGACTTTCTGTCTCATCGAAAGTGCTCATTAATTTTTATTACTGCTCAAATTGAGTCGTAAACTTTGTATTACATTAAATTAGGTATAGTTTGAGTCAAAAATTCACTTAATTTCCACAAAAAAATACTAAAGAAAGAAAATTAAATGCTTCTCAATGTCTGACAAAAAAACTTTGTATTAAATACAAAGTGTGTAATTTAATAAATAATTGAAACTCTAAAATATAGGTTGAAATTGAGAATATGGATAAAGTGAAAGTTCATCATTGATGCCATTATAATGATGACTATACTGTTATCAAACATGAAGAATAGAGAAACGTGATCGAAGTTATAATTCTGTGATAATAACTCCATCAAAAATTTTTCATTCACTTTCCAGTCTTGAGCATTAATTTCAAGGAATAAGTATAGATTTGAGACAGAATTACACACAGAATGGGTTTGATTATGAGATTACAGTAGAATAGGTAAAAATGAAGTAAAAAATAGAATAAACAGCAAATAAAAGCTTTTAGTTTTGAAAATTTCATTTATTGAATATTTGAAGTTTTGAATTATGTAACAAAATATCCATTATCTTCCATAACCTGAAGCCACTCTATTGTAATATCATATTTTCCGTTATGACCCCTAAGCAAATTCCGTTTCTTTAATGTTCTGCTATTGGATATTGATTTATAATAGAAATTAAAGCATAAAAAGTTGAGTCTATGAGTGTCTATAAATTCCAACTCTGGATGACATGACCTAAAGAAAGCAAATATTTCTCTTCTGTTCATCCCATTAAAATATGGGATCAATTTCTCAAATATGGTACTCTTTAGGATCAATTTCCAAAGCTATTATCATAGAGTCATAATATAAGATAACATAATATAATCATAGGGTCATAAAAATAATTGGAGACTAAAACAATAACTTACGAAATATAACTATTTATTACATATTCCATTCATTTATTAAGTAATTCAAGAGATGATAAAGCTTTCGAAGTAATGAAATATTTTTATGTAAAAATAAAACTTCACCTATTCTAAATATTTTGTTTCCTTGAAGTTTTGAATTTTAAAAATACAAATGTTAAAAATTTTTTAGGAAAAATTGGAAAACAATTTTTTTTGAGAGAAAAACTTTTTTGCCATTTGTCAAATTTTTTAGAGCTTGGATTATATTTAGAAAGAAATTGCTGAATAAGGAAAATATATATTTGATTTAAAAATAATTTAAATAGGTAGAGAAAAAATTATATCCTATCGACAGTTTATCGTAAATTATGTTTTGCCATTGATTTGAATCAGTAAAAAATCTTTTCTAAATTTTTGTTTTACATAGTCTTCAACTCAAGTACTCGAGTACCAGAAAAGTTGAATAGAGTTTGAATAATTCAAGATTTTTGAATAAGTTTTATGTTCTCTAATGAGTCAAATAAAGCTTTGCCATCATATTTTAATAAGAATTATATATTTTCATATAAGTGTAACCTTTTGTATTCAACATTTTTTGATACTCAATAATACCTACATTAGAAAAAATGATGTATTTTTCTTTCAATAGTTGTCGTAATTATTTTTTAATTGCTATCACAATAATCTTTAAGTTTGTTGAAAATGCAAACATAAAAATCTCTTTTATGTCTTTTAAATTGAATTATGATTCAATTAAAATGAAATACTTTTTGAATTTTTTTAATGAGATTTTATGTGATTTTATTCTTCTTGTGAGAAGCGGTAGAATTTTGTTGCTTAAAATGTAAAATAATTTAAGTGAAAATTTTATGGGTTTTCTATCAATAGTAAAGGCATTTTGTGAGATTGAGTTGGCATTGATTTTTATTGATGAACTGGCGTTGTTTTATTCACAAGTTTCTTTATTTTTTTAGTTGTTTTTCGTTCTAGAACTCAAATATTTGAAAGTCAAAATATATATTTCGCATCGTCAGTTAAATGTAACTTTTCTAAAGTCTAGACTCATTTTTCATAAAAAAAAAATTTTTCATTCAGAAAAATTTGAATAAACATTTCTTATTCTAAAGAACAAGACTTTCCATCATTTTTACTGAATTTCATTTATTCATAATTCAAATTAACGATAGCTTGAATCAATAATTTTCAAACAAAGTTTGATATTATATTTAATATAGTTTAAAAATTTTTCAATAATTTGAAAGCAAAAAATGCAAAATATTTACTATTCAATGAATAATTATATATAAAAGTTAAACAAAATTTTCAAATAACCTTTACATAATTTATTAAAATATATAATTCAATATAATCTAAAATAAATTTTATATTAATTTACAATTAGATATAATTACATAGTTTTGAAATGAAGACTTATTTCTTAAAAGTTAAATATTATAGAAATGATAAAATTCTAATAAAATTTTTGTTAAGTATAATTGAGAACTAATGAAAGTTAGTACACTTCATCCCAGTTATAGTGAATGAGTCGGTGCAGCAAAAATCGTTCACAATAACCAGGTATTCACTATAAGCGTAGTTAATTTCACTATAAATTAACGATCGGTGTGGAGACACCCGTTCATTATAACCGGGTATTCACTGTAGGCGAGTTCACTATAAACGGGATGAAGTGTATTCGTTATTAAGATAAAATGCTGCTATAATTGCACGTCTTTATCCCAACTGTTAATCACAAATTCGATATTGGTTGAGCCACCCAAACATCCATTACTGTTGGTTTGTGTGCCAATACTAACTTTACTTACATTACTATTGATACTGCAGGCAGATCGAAGTTTTTCACTCATTTCGAATTCTGCAAAAGGAAATAAAAACCTTTATAAAGCTGTTTATCTTATACTTTATTCGCGCACTTCGTTTCCTCTAAGAAACCGAGTGCTCACATGCTTTGTTGTATTTATGATAAGTGAATTAACTTATATCGTATTAATGCTTAACCACAAGATATAACTGCGTCTTAAAAGACACGAGATTTAAACAAAGTATAAAAATGTATTTGCTTTGAAGTTAAACTTTAAATTATACTCAAAGCTATTTTAGTTCAAAATTGTTGATTTCTTTTATAGACATAACTTTTTTTTGTATCGAATAGACTAAAGTTTGAGTGAAGAAATCGATCACATACTGTAAATATAAGTTTATTTTAATTTAATTTTTGAGTTAGACATACAAAAAAAGATAAAATTTTAATTCTGGAATCATTTTAAAACGACTTTCTATCGGTTTTCATCAAACAAAATAAGTTTTCTCCTAATAATTAAATTTGCTCATTTGGTATATACTGCATACAAGTCTAAACGCTTCAAATTTCGTTCATTTTCCATTCAAACATCTGCTCAAAAGTTGAGATGTAATGAAAAGTTATGAGTACTCTTTGTTGTGATGATTCTGTTATTGTTAACGAAGATATTGTACAAAATGAAGAAAAATTAGACTTAAAACTGAACTTTCTCTGCATATTTGAATTTTATTCGAATGAGGCATTGCATACTTGATACAAATGTCAAGTAAAAATCTAAGGATTATGAAATCTAACAGATTTTATACTAAAAATCAAGAATTTGCATAAACTGTAAATATCTAAAATGATTAAAAATTTTAATAATTGGCGAACCCGTCACAGGTATTGAGGGAAAGCCTAACTCGATAACAGCGTTCAACTGTGTAGTAGGCTTTCCCCTCATACCTGTGAAGGGTTCGCCAATTATTAGAGAAATGAGCAACACATATAATTAGGGTTCACCAAAGGCCAGGGGGCTAAGTCTCTAAATTTTCAAAATTGGCCAGGGGTGGAACTCATCGATAGACAATTTTTTGACAAGTGAAAAAATTTGATGCTTAAGTAGCACAGCTCTAGGCAAAAGAGATCCGGACCCATCACATCTTTTCAGATAATGTTAACTTATATAAAGGAAATGTCAAAATAAATTGAGCATTAAATTAAATTTTCACTAAAATTTCCCAAAACTAAGTTGAAAATAGAAAAATAGTTGGGTAGTTTTGAATTCTTAATTTTTACTTCAAAATAAGTTCAATTACAAATTTATAGCACACTTAACATAATCGGACACACAAACAATTCGAGATATTGATAGTTGAAATTGAAAGTTTTCGATCGAGTTTTTTCGAGAAAGCCCGGTAAAATCAACAATTTCTTATTGTCAACGTTATGTTCTAAAGTATGTTGAGATGGAATTTACTTTTTCAAGTGATCAATCAATCTTAACAGACGCAA
>JAQIWZ010001914.1:0-10352 GCA_034697245.1 Malaconothrus monodactylus
TAAAAATATCAAATTTTATTCTTAATTTCAGAGTTTTTACAGTGATTTAATGCTATTGAAACTTGAAAAAAATATTTTTTTTTTCAACATATAATTGGCAGCAAAGGCACATATTTTAATTTATTATTAGATACATTTCAATTGATAACCCATTTAGAACTTAAACTTATTTTAACTAAATTATCTGTTTCTTTCACCAGTCTTTTTAATATTGCTCAATGTATTAAAAGCTTGAAATCCAAAAAATCTTTACAAAAAAAATTTTAAAGCGCATTATTTATTGTTCTTTTATATTTTAAAAAATGAAAATTAATTAATGGGAATGAGATCTCATTTTTATCTTCTGAATAATGTTCATCATTTCTTTAAAAAACACTTACAAACAAAGGGCAAAATTTATCTTTTTATCGTAAAAATAAAAAAATATTATAACAATAAATATTAAATTTTTAGCAATGACTTTGAATTATAGCTACAATTAATGCTAATGAAAATATTATACACTCAGTCTCTAAACTCTCAATTTCATTACTTATTTAAAAAAATTTTAATGGTTTGGTTTTTTACAGCGGTCACAGTGCGATATCTCACTAAGCGATACATTAGTGAATACAGCTCTAGTAAAGGTATGTTTTAACACTTTTAGTTTTTTTTAATCGAAAGAAACTTAACTTCACTGAAATCACTCTTTTTTATACTTAGTTTCTGAATGCGATTAACTTAAGAATAATTAATTTTGAAAAAATAGCCAAAACTCGCATAGATTTAATAAAACTCAATCCTTTATGTCAGTTCTGTTATAAGTTGAGTATTAACTAAATCAAAAATTGGATTCGAATGATTCAGTTGTCTGAAAGTAAGAATGATAGCCGTATGTCATATTATAATATGCATAATTTGAAAATGAAGTCAGCCGTAAGGGATTCATACAGTTTGTTAACAATATAGTACCGTTTAATTTATCCGGTTTTACGTTTAGATTGAGTTCATCGACCAGTTTTCATATGGCAACAAACTTATAGATGAAAAAACTGATATTAAAAGTTATAGATATTAAAGTGAGAGTATTAGCTGTCAAGTCGAAGCTCGTTCACCCTTTAATTCATTTTAGTTGAATTGCTTGTTATGATAAAATCTTAATAATTTGAATGCCATTTACTATCAATCACTTTCTTAATTATAAATTGAGTCAAATATGACAACTCTGTCACTCTAAATGCATCGTATAATTGAAAAGTGAATGCTATTCTTTATTTAATAGATCATGTTTTTTAACTGACTATAAATTTTTTTATCTGATTGTGTTTAGACTTTTTATACACTCATACAGTCATTTTTGATGATTTGAAGACAGAAATTGAAATATTAGACACTTCAAGTTGTAAGGTATGAATACTCTATGAATACTCCTAACCATTTAATTCTATTTTATATTACTTTTAAACATTTCTTATCTCATCTCAAGAATGACATTTCAAATTTATTTAATTCTCTTTCAATCTTTTTTAAACGAATAGCTATCCAGTAATCACTTTTAATTTCAGGTTTTTGAAACATTTAATTCAATTAAATTGAAAAATTGAACTCTAAATTACAGAACGCTCAGTGTCTTTACGATCACATAAGTTGGGGAAATGCATTCGCAATCGTATATTCGGTATGCGACAAAAAAAGTTTTATTCAAGCGCGTCATTTACTCGAAACAATATCTGTGCTAAAAGGGCCAAGAAGATACCCAGTCATGCTTTTGGGCAATAAAAGAGATTTAGCCGAACACGCCAGACAAGTATGTCTTAATTGAATATTTATAATGAATCAATCACAAAGTTTTTAATGCTTTCAAATTTCAATATTTTTAATGAATCGATCAGAAAGTTTTTAAATGCTTTCATATTTCAATACTTATAATCATATCTATTACTTTAACAGTTAGTTTTCATGGAGGTCTTTATTAAAGTAAAAATAAAAATTTATTAATCAATCATATTTCCTAACAAATCATAGCTTTCATACTTATGATATATGATTTATATTCGTATTAACAAATGCGATGAACTTTTTTTTCATTCATATTTCTTAAGAATTTAAAGAGATTTGATTTATCAGATTTGCATATTTCTCATTATTCAAATTTTTACATTTTTTTTAATTATGTATTTATTCAGAAGTCTTTTTCGTGTAAAATAAATTTTCAAGAATCAAAATTATTATTATTATTATAATTATTAAATCAATAAAAGATCGATAAAGACTGAATTGAAATAAAGATGAATTCTAGACCAGTATAATGTTATGAAGTTATTTAAGTGAAGTTTTAATATTTTTTACATAGTTTGATAGACATCGAAACCTTTTTTTTCATTACTAATAATTAGAAAAGACAATTTATTGTTTGGTCATTAGATTTTTTTGTTTATTCATTTAAAGATTTAAACTTGTCTTATTATGAAGGTTGGGGTCGATGAGGGACAGGAGATGACTTCTCAATACCAGTGCCAATTTTATGAGGTATCGGCTGCTGAAAGTTCAGTCGGAGTCAGTTTGGCGTTTCAAAGCCTTATACGTGAAGCCCGGCCTCTGCTATCAATGAGAAGTCTACCAGCTGTTAGACGAAAAACAAGCTCTGGAATAACTGTCTCTAAAATGATTGGAATGGTTTTCGGTAAAACTGGTAAAAACAGCAGAAATGGGAAAAAGAAATCTTTATCTATTTAATGAGCACTTCAAAGATCTCATATTTTTGCCATAATTTTTCCATACATTGAATCATTCATAATTGATTCACTCATTTATAAATCAAATTTATTATAAGTCAAGCTCTGAGGGTTTCGGCCCTTAAAATCGTGGAAATAATTTTAACCGAATATGAATTTAAAGTTTTCGAAGAATTCCTGAAATTCGGTTTATCGGCAAAAATATTAAGATTTACATATCTTTGGGTCAAAATCGGATTAAAAATTTAAATGATTGAGTAGAAAATAAAAATTTTCTTATAAATTTTGATTAGACTTTGCATTAAATATCTATTTAATTAATTTGAATTAAATTTTAAATCTATTTCGAATCAAAATTAATGAAAAATTTGTTGAAAATTATTTGAAAATCACTTTAATTTTAATATTTTAATCGATTGAACCGAATTAGCAATGTTTGAAATCCACGGGTTTTATTGATACAGAATAATCGGATCTTGAGTTATAATTTATTTGTTTGCATTTCATATCTTAATCAATTTTGTCAAATTGATATCTTATATATATTGCAATCATCTCTATTTAATTATTTTTTCAAAAACTTCAATTACTATTTTAATCATTTATGAATTTGTTACAAAAGAAACTCAAATTTGAGGTTTATATCATGTAAAGTATTTTTGTAAAACATATTTCATTTTAATTATTATCAAATTATTTAATCTTTGTTTAATATATTCAATAAAAAGAGAAAACGCATCAAAAAAACTCCTCATAACGATTAGCTGAAGAAGTGACTCATAAATCTTGTGGTCCCGGTAGACATCGAATAGGCGTAGGTATAGGCTCGGATAAATTTAAAATTCTTAAAGCGCAATTTAGTCTCAAGTTTAAATTAAATCTAATAATAAAAGGACATAAAGCTTTAAATTTAACGAGTATTTTAAGCTGAATATAAATTGTCTAATTTAATGGCTAATCATTAAACATTTGACAGCAATATTTTAGAGTTTTATTGTAGAATAAAGTAATTGAAATTATTTGACACAATTATGTTTGCATTAATATCAAGTTATTCGAGTTGAATCTGATTTTTCATCTCTCGATACATTACTTTTAATGACATAATTTAGATTTAAATCTTTAATAATCTCTATTTAATCGATGCTAATCCTCACAAATTTTTGCTCCTTTTTCATCATCTTCTCAATAAATAGCAAATTAAACATAAACTTCTCTTTTTAATGAATCAAACATAACAAGGATGTGTTCGCAATCAAATGCATTCATAATTTTAAACATTTTGTTGGATTCAAATATCAACAAAACTGTTAAATGTATAATAATCGTGAACTTTAAAGCCATAATTTAAAATAGAAGTCATAATTGATATAACTTCTGAATACGCATAAAATTGCTCGAAAGCATAAATTAAGTCCATGTTTCCCATATTATTATAAATAGCAATATATGGTTCGGTGTATAACACCTCGAAGTAATAATTAAGTTTTTAATCACATCTTTAGCAATGATGTATTCACATGTCTGCTCTTAAAACTTAATCCATTTTAGAATTCGGATATGTTTTGTTTGAATAATAATCGTTATCCTAAATATTTTCTACAAATGCATAAAAAATTACGAGAATTCGAGCTTAAAATCTTCTTTTTTTCGTTAAGAATAAATTAAATGGAAAGCTATGGTTAATATTTTTCATGTAAGAATTTATGCAAAAAATTTTTCAAAATATTATAATATTATCTTTTCATAAATTACTTATTATTATTCCAACTATTCTAATTTCAAAACTTTGTTCAAAGTTCTTTTAATTTATAAATTATTTGAAATAAAAGATAAATTCCTATCAATTTTTACATTAATTCCTTCAATTAAAACAAAAATAATTAAGATTAAAATTTTCTAAATTCGGAAAGTTTCGTGAAATGAGCATCAAATAAAAATTAATTCAAAAGTTAGTTAAAAATATTTTATAATCTTTAAAAAAAATTCAATGAATTCATTATTTTGTAATGAAGTTATTAAAAAGTTAACTTTGACAATAAATTTTATTATTATTATTTTAAAGCTAAAAATAGCTTATTATCTATGAATATTCAGTCAAATTTCAAAAAACAGACAAACGAACAAAATGTTGAAATTATAAATTATTTATTTGATGGAATGGACTGTAAGCGGTTAATAACAGGCCAGTGCTGTAAAGTAAAAATATAACAGTAAGTGCGAAAGAGCATTAACTTTCTTCAAATTAATGTATGGAAATATTTTCAAATATTTCTAAATCTTAATCAAATCTCTACTAATTTGACTTTATAAGACTTTTTTTTGTGAATTTGGCTATCTTTGGGACAACTTTAGAATTTTTGTAAATTAAATCTTCACACCAATTAATAATAAGACTATATTATATAAGACTCATTCAGAATCTTTAGAAATAAAATATTACTATAAAGGAACTAATTTGAAATCTTAGTAAATGTATGTGCACTCAATCATAATTATAGAAAGAAGTGTCAAATAAAACTGAAAGAGAGAAAGTAACTAATGCTCATCATTAGCCTAAATGGAAACACATTTACATCGCCTCAATTGAATAGCTGATTAAGTAATTATCAAAATTTTATTTTGGAATTCAATTTTAAGGGAGGAAAATTAACAGGAAAACTGCTTTTTTCAAGATTAAATTTTAGATTTCTTTTTAATTTATCTTAAGAAAAGAAATTAAGTTAAGTTAAGAAAAGTTAAACTTTAAACTATAACTAATAATTAGTAGTAATTATAGACTTATATAAAATTCATTAAATAATTTAATAAACGCTAATTTTGAGTCGCCTAAAGCAGTATTTAAACATTTTATTTATGATTGATAGACAGACACACTTGCCTTATATTAAAAACTTGAATAATCGAACACTAACGATTAACTATTTTTGGATTTACTATTGATTCATAAAATTTGATAAATTTTCAAAATTAAGTAAAATCGAAAATTGAATTAATAAATTAATTGACTGCAAATTTATTGAATTTAATGATACAGTTAAGGCTTAAACCTAAAAACTTATTTAGCTATAAATAATTTTGATACAATTTTTCTCATTGGAAAGAAATGGAGTAAACAAACTATTTTCATTCAACCCTTTGATCTTAGAATGAGTTATATATAATTTTCGAATTTTCTTTGAAAATCACACGAGCGAAAGATGAAAATGTTGAATAAGACCACACAAAAGACATCCACACTCTATAGAGCTAGAGTTTTTGAAATTAGGACTAAAGAGAAAGTGTGGGCATAGAGGAGTTAATGCTTTACGAATGTAGGCCTAATGGTCAGCTGTAACAGTTGTGTTGTTGCAGACAAGCAAAAGCTTTTCTGAACTTCACTTTTTTAAGTGATAACTTTTTATTTACACTTTACAATAATTTTTTTAATAACTACACATATTTTTTAGTATTAATAACTGTAAAATATGAGAAATCATCAGAAAATTATCTTTTTATTCAATGTTTATCATTCGAAACTTAAATCAATGCAGTCTCCAGTAATTAAAAGTATTCAGTCTTGAACTTGTGAATATACAAAAATCTTGAATTAAAAGTATTATTGACTTGAAAAAAAACTCCATCAAAGTTTGATACGGAACTAAGAAATTCTCTATACAAAAGAATTGTTAAATAATAGTAACATTTTTTGAACTAAATTTATTGTGGATTTAATAAAATTCAAATTTGCATATCTAGTGATGCATTGAATGACAATCCGGTTGAGAATGTTTTATAACATCTAATAAGAAAACTAATCCAAATTATTAACAGCATGTGTTGGATAAGAATACTGTTTAAATAGTAAGAATTATGTAAAATAGTATTACTTATTAGTTACTACTATTATAACATTCAAGTTTAACTTTTATAATAAGATAATAATTCAAATATTTTTAACAAAAGTAACCCTAAAAACGTTTTAAATTCAAGTTAAAGTGTTATTAAGCGTTTGTTTTTTGCTTAATAAATAAAATTATAAAAGCAAATAAATATTAAATAGAACCAGCGGGAGGTAATCCAAGCTCCTCATTAAGATGTGCCAACGGATTGGGATCACTAAAGCGTACTTCTTGTCGATTCATACGATAATTAGTAGCAAAGTCCTCATTAACACTCGCGCGTTGAAAACAACAGAGAGGTGTGCAATACATCGAATTTTTTGCACAGCGACATTCAAGACAGTTGTTTGAGGCAACACCTATTGTTTCACCCGTAAAATATGCGATACCTCTTATCACACAGTCTGCCTCTACCAGTCCTTTGTCAGATTTTCTCGATCCATACTTTTGTCGTCTTCTTACTGGATTGGAAGGTGTCTGGGTTTGATTCCGTTCGGGAATCGCTAAAGGAGTTATCAATTTTTTATTTAATAATCGGTTATTAACAAACCTCTATTTCTTTCAAACTCTATTAAATGACTTTCATAAATATGCTTTTAATTATTAATTAATTATCAATTGTTTTGTTTATTAATATCTTTTTTAGTATAACATCTATTTAAAAAATCGGCAAATTATCTCTATTATTATTGTTCTTATATAATATATAATAACTTATTATAAAACTATTATCAAGTGATTTAAATCTCTAGTTCGTTAAACTTTTGTTCGATTTATTTATGAGTTAATATGTAATTTGCAATATTTAATTGTGCATAAGTTGTAATAAATTATAAAAGATATAACGAAAACTCTTAAAATAATGGTTTGTAGTGATCTTCTTAACAGATAACACTTTTTTATCCCTAACACAATTCTATCATTAGGTTTTATTAGGCTATTAAATAGACTATAAGCGGCCGAAAAATAAATTATTGGTCAAAATTTTTTATAGTGACCATTAAAAAATTTTTTTTTCAAGACTTACGACAGTTATAAATGGATGGATTACAAACTCCTTCATAAGGGAGAGTAGAACATCCTTCAGGAGGTGGCGGACAGTTCTGCCAAAAACATTCCACAAATCCTTTAACACATACACAGTGATGACATGGATTTCTTCTTAATATTCTTTCACCAGATAAATAGTTGATACCTCTGAAAAAGCACGACTTTTTCCCTATTAAATGGTTGTACAATATCTTTGGATCTGTGAAACAAAAACAAAATAACTTTATTAACACTTATTATCTAATTATCTAAAATTGAATTTATATTTAGATTAATTAATAAAATGAATTTGAAATTGATTTTTACCATTAGGTTTAGTAACGCTGGCGTTTAGAGGAATCGATTTTATTAATGATAATAGATTTGCAAAAATAGCAACAGAGAAAATAAGTGAAAAGGCATAACATTGCATTTTGTGTGTGTTTGAATTGGAGGTAAACTAATAACTACTTTCATCCTCTCTTACTTTCAAGGAATTTTAAAAGTTGCAAAGCATTACAGAGTAGTGACAGCTTTAAATTGATAGCTCTGCCTAAGACCTTGTTTTTGCTCAGAAATAATTATCAATAGGGTATAGAAAACGAAAACTTTTTAGTTTAACTTTACTTTAGCATAACTTACTTAATGCTTACTCTTTATTATAGACAAGATTGCCCTCAAGCATATGCTTTGCTAACAATGAATACATAAAGGATTACAGACTCTAGTCTTGCGTTTCATAATTGACTTTTATATAACTTTTATGTAAATGTGTTTCTCCAAGAATGTGATCGCTTTGATATAATTATATAAATTATTGATGCGCTTAAGGGCTGAAAACGATAGTTGAATAAATAAAAAATTGAACTGCAATTAATTAGCATAAAATTTTGATGTTAAGTGCGGTATTTACTACAGTTAGTATAGAACAACCTCTAACTAATCAACAATAATCATCGCTCAAACTCTATATTTTATCCTTGGCATTGATATTGAACTCTATATTAGACTAATTTCTTAGTCCTTAAACTTCTTAAAGATTTGAAACTTTATGAAAATTTATGAAAATTAATGCGTTCTAAAGATTTAGTTGAAACTAAAAGTAATTAATTTTAGAATATGAAACTTTAATAAAGATTGAAAAAAATTTGTCAAAATAGTTAAATGGTGTGAAGGTTATCGAGCTGGTGGCAAACAAATATTCAAAAGTTTGTTATATAACATAATATAAATACAAATTTTAGGGCAATATAACGATTCAATTTGAGCTAAAGTGAAAGTGCAAAAACTTATGGAAACTTAATTACTAAATTTTTTATTCACGAATACTTTCATTTATAATTCATTTCAATCCTAAGATGTTTATATTAAAAAGAAATTAATTCGAGCGGTAGAAAGTGAATGACAAGTACAGTTAAACCCGTTTATAACTCACTCTGTTATAACGAATTCTCACTTATAACGAATCATATCGTTCTCATCGATCGCATAGATTTCTTTATAAACTGATCGGTTATAACAAAAACTCGCTTTTAACGAACGCTTTTGGCCGCACCGACCTGTTTGTTATAAACGGGTTTAACTGTAGTTAGGATTTTTGTTGTTGTTTCGTTCAATTAAAATACTTTCCATGAATACTGAGCGGATTCTCAATTTATTCAACATAAGTCTGAATAAAAAACGATCAATTCTTTATAATATTCTCCTCGATTAAAAAAAACTAAAATTAGAAATAAATGAAAGGGAGAATACTTTCAATTTCATATTTAACATCAAGATATGACATAAGATTTAAAGTTATGATAAATGATAGCACACAAAGATTTAAACAATATTCAGAACAGATGAACGATTAGCTAATTTTATAAATACTGATTGATAGGATCGGTGCCGAAGTTGACAAAAAACCAGAAATGATCGAGAATAACCCCTGTCGAGTTGTGGCGCATGGCCTACAGGCAGACATCGGTCTTAATGTTCAATATCTTTGCAAATTATATTTTTCAATTTTCAATATAAAAATAGAAACTTTCTTGAAGAATAAATTTAATTTATATTTTAATTTGTTTAATTTATTTAGTTTAAACTTACGAAAAGTGAATTATTCGCTTTCGTTTCGTTTCTTAGTTTTTTTTTGTTTGCTTCAAAAGTAATTTGAATGCATAAATCATAAGTTTATGAAATATTATTTCCTGAACCACTTTAATCTGCAAGCAATAAACAATATCTTCATATCCTAACGATCTTATTGTTTGAATTATTACAAACGATTTGAAGCGATTTGAAGCGAAACATAATCAGCATTTTCAATGCTTAATTAACCAACTTATTGGCGTTCGAACCAACGATAACTTGAGTCTACAAGTAGTCTTAAAACAATTCTTAACATAATTACTTGAAAAAAAAATTTCCATTGAATCGATTCAGTTTTTGCTACCTTTGAATATAGATTCACCTCTTTTATTATAAGTTTACAAAACAAAGATTGATTTGTTCCCCAGAATTGATTATCAATTTGAAGGCCTAGTCATTCAATTGCAAATCATGTTAACAGGTCTTTGGGATCAATTGTAAGAAAATAAAAATCTAATTTAATATTTATGGAATTTTAAATTGATTTCAAATAATAAATATTGTTTTATTTAACAAACTTGAAGTTTCAATAATAATAAATTGATAATAAATAATATACAGTATTTGTTAATACAGTGAAATGAATAGAAGTATC
>JAQIWZ010001915.1:0-10350 GCA_034697245.1 Malaconothrus monodactylus
GTTAAGTGTATAAACAAAAGTTGTTATCTTATAATTTATGGTTTAGAGAATATATTTAAAGAAAAATAATTCAAATAGCTTAACTGCGTTTACATTTGTCTGGTTTCACGAGACACAACTGAAACGAAGTGATGCGAGAATTTCATTTTCAAAACTGTTTATGAACTCGAGGTATGGTTTATAGTGATTGATAGTTCAGACAGCTTTATATCTGTGCTAAAGTATTATAGAAGTAATTGTATTTTGGAATATGAAAACTAAAAATAATCTATTTTGACAATAAGTTAATCTTAGTTTGATATAATAAAGACTTAATTTCTATATTTAATACTTAATAAGTGATTGAGTTGTTTTGAGAAAAACAACCTATTGTTTATGAGCCAATTAACAAGAGATGCGTTGTTTTTATAACTTAAACATTAAACTCAATCAATAAACAGAATGTTCATTACATTATAGTTTAATGTATTCGTAATCTCTATTCGAAAGATTATGACTTTATTTGTAGTTTAATTACGCAATCATTGAATAACTAATTCTTTTATCAAATAGATAGTAATTTGCATTTATATTAATTTTATTCGATTCATAATTTTCTAAAACAAAATCCCATTTTGAAAACTATTTAAATAATTGACATATTAATTGTCAGCTATTTATTGAACTCAAGACTAATCTATGGTTTGAATCGAAGGAATCCTAATTCAAAAATTTAATTAATAATCAAATAATAATTAGAGAAAAAAGAGCAAAAAACTAATGTTTTTTCTCTTTCTCTTTTTCTTTTTTCTGTAATTCTTGTAATCTTTTGATCTCTTTTTCGTGTTCTTTAATCAAGTCATCCAAACGTTCCTTTTGATGTTCTAAACTGTACTTCATTTTCTCCAACTGTTCCTTTTGTTGTTTTCTAAAGAATTCTTCTTCTCGAGCAGCTTCTTGTCGGCCAAAAGCCCCGCCGGCGTCTCGTATTGAACCACCGCTTCCGCCGCCCTATCAATGGATTTATCAATGGATTTATTAATTGAATTTCATTTAAATATTAATTGAATTTCATTTTAATATTAATTATTGAGAAGTAATTATACCTTTCCTGAACCCGAACCCCATTCCGAAGTCATTCCTCGAGATATTGACCTAAACGTAAACATTAGTTTTCATTACGTTTTAAATTAATTTTTTTAAAACTCATTGCAATCAATACTAACGATAGAGAAATAATTCGCAATCTATTAATCGTTTTGAGACTTGTATTCAATAATAATGCCATTGATTTGTGATTAATTGAAAAATGCGTTTATTTTTTTACTTGTTTTCGAAATAAAAAATATTATGAAAAACATATGCAATAAAACTGGCTTTTAATAAATCGCATTTGTTTTCATTTGAAAACTTTTTTCGTAGACTTTTCTCATAGAAAATCATTATTTTCGTCAACAAAACTTAAATAGAGTTTATCTGATCTCAAGGTTAGAGGCGGTTAGACCTCAAAAACATATTCATAAATTACGTACATTTCATTATTATTAAAACTGCTTGTAAATTCAAGGAAATTGAAGTAAATTTTGGACATTATTTATGTGTGTGAAATCTTGAACACAAAAGTGTCACAAGTTTTTGCTTGAAATAAACATAAAAAAAAGTTTCAACCTATTTAAAGTATAGTTTGTTTACAAAAAAATTAATTAAATTAAAGTTTATTTCAATTAAATTATATTCAAATTAATTCAAACTATGTGAATTTTAATTAAATTTTATTTAGTAGTAGTTTATAATTGTCTTAAATATTTCTTAAATTATTGCAAATCATGTCAGAATCAGATGCAAAACCAAATGATATGTCAATAAATAGTGATAACAATAAATCAATACTCGAAGTCACAGATTCAGATATTGACGAAGAAATGGCAAAAGATAACAATAATTTGGACAATCAATCGATCGATGGTTTCGATTTCGATACTCCAGAAGAATTTCTATTATATCATTCAAGAACTGGTAATTTGAAAGTAGTGGAAAAATTATTATTACTCATGGAGAAGAAAGAGATTGAACTTGATATCAATTGCAAAGGTTTGCAAATATATGCAAATATTTGACTCATTTTTATATCAAATTAATTTAAATATTTATTGAATTAAAGGCAAACAGAAGAGTAACTACGGATGGACTCCTTTGCATTTGGCCTCATATTTTGGTCACTCTAATGTTGTCTTAGAATTGCTCAAAGTATTTAATTTTGATATATTTCTCGTTAAGTCATTCGTCACTTCCCTTTAATTTAATACATTTTTAATATTTTTTTTCTCACATTCATATCAAATAACGATTTGATATTAAATTTCATATTTTTCATTCATTTCTAATCAATAATTGCTATGTTTTTAAGTTAAACAATTTGAATAAATATTTCCTCTCATTTTTCAATGAATAGCATAACGCGAATGTGAATTTATTGAACGAATCGGGTGACAGTGCTCTACATAAAGCTGCGTATACGGGAAGAGATGATTTGGTTGTGCTCTTAGTCGCTAATAATGCCGATGTCTTTATCAGAAACGGCGACGGATTAACGCCAAGAGAATTAGCGCGAAAAGAGTCAGTTAAACGAATACTCTTGGCTGCAGAAGAGGCAGACCTAAAGAAGAGAGAAGAAAAGTTTTTGAGTGCCGCACGAAATGGTGATATCGATACTATGAAAGCATTACTCGCAGACACGTCTTATCCAATGAACATAAACTGTCAGGACGAGTCGGGCAATAGTGCTCTTCATTGCGCTGCATATCGCGGACAGAAAGAAGTGGCCGTATTTTTGCTCAAGAATGGTATTGATGTTAGCCTTAAGAACAATAGAGGACAAATGGCTGCAACTCTTGCACCAAATGTTCAAATGAAACAACTGTTACATGAAGTGCAGCCTTTGAGCGCACAAATCGCTAGTTTGAAGAACAAAAGTGTGGCTCGTTTTGAAGGACCTCTTCTAAAAAAAGGTCGTTTTCTGGGCTGGAAATTGATTTGGGCTCTATTAGAACGCGGCGTCTTCTCATTCTTTGCCAATCGCGCAGATGCCACCACTGGGGCTAAACGTAAAGGTTTTAAATATCTTGAGAGTGCAATCGTCGAAATTAGTGACACCGACGACACCAGTTTTGTTATCTATTTTAGTGACAGATCACGTGCTTTGCTATCTCTGCCAAAAGCAAACTCATCGCCAGTCGATCGTCAAAAATGGATTAATGCTATTAACGATCATATCTATTACGGAACAAACTTTATAAAGCAGGGAATGAGATTTGATGACTCAGATGAAGATGAGTTGACAGATTTGATGCCAATCGGTTCAATGCAAGCAATGATACAAACAGCTAATGCACATCAAAGCATACTTGAAAAACATATTAAAGCTCTCTTACAACTTACTGATGATATTAATTGTGCTGAAAAACAATTCAACAAAACAATTAATTCTTCATTAGATAATAACTCTATACCAGATAATAGTGTCTCTAGTAATATAATTGAATCATCACTTCCTTCGTTAAAATTTCATTTAAATTTAATTCTCGAATCATCGAATAACGCAAACTCTGCTCTATCTCACTGTATGGCTGTATTAACACATCAGGACGATGTCAGTCTACATAATTTTTTAAAATAACTTTGTTATAACTATGTATATATTTATAGGTACGTCAACTACTACTCAAACAAGAACAAGAAAAAGTACGTGTACTCGAAGACGCACTTCATGTCTTGGCTCGAGAACATCACGACTTAGAGAAATCATTGGTCAACTCTGTGTCTTATTATCATTCACCTCCTCGTTCACAATCCACTTGTATGTCAGACACAGATATTGAGGAATATTTTGATGCTTTTGATGACGCGGAAGACAGTAAATCAGATGATAAAACATTAACTCAAAGTAGTGATGAGTTTAATTCAACTACAATTCAAACTGTAACTGGTGATTATATGACACCACAGACTTCAATGGATGATTTGTGTGGACAAACCATTGATGACTCTGAATGGCATTACAGGTAAGACGAATAAAATTTTTATTTTTTTTTGTTAAGTCCTTAATCTTTGTCTCGTTTGTTATTCACTTAATTAGTTTAAGTAAAATGCGAGCCGTTTTTGTTTATATAAAGCTTACCTTTTCTTTAACAGATTCGCCCAATTGTTGAATTTTGTAAATGTTTGTGTGATTTATTTCTGGTATTGTATGCCATTTGTGTTTCTGCTATTTATAACTTCTGAATTTCAATGTTATATCTCTTAAAAGTAGTGTTAGATCTTATTTATAAATTATTTATTTTTAGTTTTGTACTTTATATCTGCTCAATGAACTAAATTTCGTTTTTTATTAATAACTTTCCTGTGCATTTTGTAATAATAACTCATTATATTTAGCAAATATTAATTTCTTTTTTTATAAAGTTCATAACAATCATGTGTTTATAACAATCGACAATTTATGAGCCAATATATCAAAAGCAAATATTAGTAAAATAGTTGTATATTTAATATAATATTTGTTAATATGTAAAAAATGCCCCATCATCAGATGAGATTTTCACTAATTTATCTCTTATTTCATATTAAATTAAGTTCAATATTCATATTATGCTATTTAATAATGTATGTTCATTCTGTGAAAATAAGTCTAACTTTTTCGAAATGCCGTTTGTTTCAATCCTCATATCATATTCTATAGTCAAGGATAATGACTGATTATTTCTATATATGATAACATTGTCTCTATAGAGCTGATTGTTTTAGTCAAAATTTTTCTAAACATAGCTCATGTTTCAATTGATTGTTTGATTTGTATTTTTTTTATTGTTCTAATGTTTGAATGTTTTTCTAATAATGAATTCAAATATTTGAACACATCATCACTACTAATGAATTTTGATTGAATGAATTTGAGTAAAATTTGAACTTTTCGAGAATCAAAAGAGCAAATATCCGATTGAACTTTGAATTCGGAAACGTTTAACGTTTAACTTTTACCTCACATGATGAAATACTAACACAAGGATTGATTATCTTATCTTATAAACACTTTCGTCTCAACCTTAACTGTTCAGTACAGCAAACCTTCAGTTTTAATTATTATGATTACATTTATATTTACGTAATTTAAGTGTTTGATATGTCAGCTATAAATTAATCATTTATCATCTCAATAAATGTCATATTCAATTCGATTTCTTTAAACATTAAACATTTCGTGCTATAAGATATTTTTAATATTTATATTTTGAATACTTTTGTGATGACTAATAAATGTGATTTTTTTTTCATTTTTAAATTTATATTCAGTCAGAAGTTGAGAAATTCTTTGTACTTGAATTTAATGTTTATTCTAAAGAGAATACAAACTGCTTATTATTTAATAGTTTTTTTTGCATTCATTTTGCGTTCTTTTTAGTTGGATTTTCTATTTTTCTATTTGAATTGCAATAATGAAAACAAAATTGTTTCAATTTATTCGAGACTTAATATTTTTGAACAATTTTGGAAAAAAGACAGAAAAAAATTTTACTTTTACCTGTTTTTACTCGTAATCTTCAGTGCAACCGAATTATGGACTTTGAATTTTCTAATTCATTAGATTGAATAACATTCATGTTTAAGTCTTTAAATGGTTAGTCAATAAGAGAAAGAAATAAACTTAAAAAAAATGATTCACTTTGAAATATCTGAATCCGTATCTGATTAAGAAATTATTCTAAAAAACAAAATACTTCTACAATAATGAATCCTTGAAAATATTATCATTTAATAGAATTAGGGAATACAGCAAACTTTAATTTTCTCTTTAATTCTCTCTTTAATCTTCAATTTAGTTCTCAAATTAGACCATAAATGAAATAATTGTATCTATTGTTCATTTATGAAAGCAATTCTTAATCCTTTGATTCAATTATTTGATTAATTTTTAGCTTAATTTATTCATATGAATACAGTTATTTATAAACATTAACTACAATTTATGTTTCAAAGAATTGTTTCTTCAAATACTTGAAATTTTTTCAATCAAATTGTTAGAAATTTATAATTGTTAATCAAATAACTTTATATTTAGTTTATATTGATTAGCCTCATTAAAGGTATTCTAACTCTAACAGCAATACAATACACATCAAGTTTCAAATAGTATTTATAATGCAATTAAAAAATAGAAACAAAAAGTTGAACTAATTCTGTCTGATTTAAACTTTTCGAAATGAAAGCACTATTTGTTGAGAATATAACCCTTTTATATATGATTATTATTGAATAAAGTTATAATTCATTTCTTTAAAGAAACCCTTCTTAATAAATATAAGTCTTGAAAGTTATTATCAATGCTGTAAACGTTGGCCTCGAATTTAAAAATAGTTTCACTTATTGTATAAATGTGTTTAACTCTAATGCAATTCATATGCGATTCTCAATTTTGATATTTATAGCATTTCAAGAGTTTCTCAACTATTTTTAAACAATTTAAACTGAAATTTTGTTTTAAATAAAGAGTTAATTCACTTCAAAGTTGAAGTGGTTTTTACGACTCCAAACCTGAATTGTATTACAAAAGTGTGAAAAAGTCTAAATTAAGTCCAAATTATTGTGTGTCATGTATTGATAATCCCTCGAAAGCAAAATTTCATAACATAAATAACGTTTATATTGTATTATATTTTGTTATATTGTGTCCGTTGGGAACTGTTGTCTAGAGTGTTTAAGGGATTTTAAGTTATGTTTAGCAGTGATTTTTGAACTAATATAACATCTGACATACATTGAGCTTATGATCGATAAACTCTCTTTTCCACTAAAACTCAATTATCAACAGTAGAGAAATGTTTGAGGTCTTAAACCAAACACTTCTTATATTTTAGTTTTGAAATATTATTTTGGATTTTATTTTAATGTTATGTTTAATGTTCGAAACAGTTATGTTTTACTTAATAATTAATAATTTATATGCTTTTTAAATAATTGTTTTGACTAAAGTTAACAATAATTTTAATGTTTTTAAATGTTTTTTAAGTGAATTTTATGAAAATAATTAAATTTTTAGTGAAGAAAACTTAATGTTATTTGTTGTGTTACTTATTGTGTTATTATTAGCACTAAATTCAAGTTATTATTAGTTTCTATTCAAAGGAATAATACGTCAAAAAATAAGTCTAAAAATCACTTATTATTACAATTGTTTATCGAAAAAAATTAAACGTAAATAATATTGAAATCAAATTATTTGTCGAAAAAAGCCTGAAATTAAAGTCAAATACAGTTTATATTTAGAGACTTTTAGTATTTGATTTACATCAATATTGAAGAAAAACTCATTTAATTAAAAATTAATTTTAGTTTGAATTTAGTTTTATATAATTTAAACTATTTTTATTTTGAGACATCGATAATTCAAAAGTTGAAAGTTTTGTTTTTTTAAAAATTAAAATTAAAATTTTTATATTAAAAATAGAAATACAAGAAATAGTTATTACTCTCTCCGGGTATGAAATTTGAATTTTGAAACTTATATTTGTCTTCGATTTTGGTGTTTTAGTTATTTTTGTCCTTAAATAATAACTATAATTAGGGCATAATTTAAATAATATCTAAAATCATAGTTTTCATCTACTCATAAATAATTGATGAGTCGTTAAAACTTTTTTTTTTATTTGCTTATCAGTAAAGTTAAGACTTTTATATAAAGGATTTATTATTTAAAACATTTAAAGATAAAAATCCTTTTATATCATTTCAAATAGATTTGAAAATAATTTTTTAACAAAAATTTTAATGAAAAAAGAAATACTAAAACACTGAAAATTTTGAAACGATTATTAACTGTTAGTATTGATTATTGAATTAGACTTAAGTCACGCTTTTCTCGCATTAATTTGTAATAAAGACTTGAAGTCATACCACTTCAAACAAAATTCACTGATTTTACAAATAATCAGAATTGAAAAGTGCAAAAACTACTGACGAGAAAAAGTGAGAAAAAGTTTATCTTATTTGATAAATAAAATGACAACTCATTCATCGAATTCCGATATCAAAAGGTATTATTCATTAAGTGTTGAACTTATTCTTTAATTGATATTATTTTATGTAAATTGTATTTCAAAATATGTGTTCAAATCAATGTTAACCTATTGTATGACAAGTAAAGAACGGAATATTTGAATATAAATGTCATTTAATTAAATTAAGTTTATGTATGCTCTCAATATTGAGTTAATACAAGTTTCTCATACATTGAAAACCTTTCGATCGCATAAATAATTCAACGACTATTTTATTGATCGAAAGTGTTTATAAAAGTGTTGATATAAACAGTAAACTTGATATAAGTTTAATATTTATTCCACTATATAACAGAACACGTCTTCCATCAGTAATGGTTCCAAGAGATGAAGTCAGCCTCTGGAGTATTTTGAAGCATTGTATTGGAAAAGAATTGTCTAAAATTACATTTCCTGTCGTTTTTAATGAGCCATTGAGTTTTTTACAAAGAATGACTGAAATTTTGGAATACGCGCACTATTTGAATATTGCTGATCAATCTGATGATCCCATCGAAAGAATGGAGGTTTGTTATTATTCTGGTCTCTTTATTCTTATATTCTTATTCTTGTTTTTAATCTATTTATCCAATTCACTTTTGTTTACATAACTCTTGTTTCAAATATTTTCATTTCATTATTAATTTAATAAATGCAATGAATTCTAGGAAATTGCTTTCATCTAAATTCATTTTTTATTCAATGGTTTAACGTAATATTATTTTGCGGAATCACTTTTCCATCCCTTGGTTTTAGTCTTTTTCAATTTTATTTTATTACACTTAAACCATAAAATATCAATAATAGCGATAAATATAAATTGAGAAATATTCGGATATAAACCAGAACTATATATTGATTGTTGTCTGACTCTTCGATTATTTTCAATAGCTTATCAAATAGAAACTCGATTTAAGCATAAAATATTTGAATGTCAGCTGAATTTGATAAAAACAGATAACAGAATTAGTTCTATTTTAACATTTAATAATTTAAATTGATTTCACTTATAATGATATTGATTAAATGACTTAATTAGTGATTCCCTTATTTATAGAATGCCCATATTATATATGTTGAGATCATTTTTCTTATTAAAATGTTAGGTATCTAAAAAGTATTTATTAGAAGTTATAAATAGCTTACGATTCAATTCTAGTCTCAGCACAAGTGTTATATTGTATATATAAAAGGGTAAACTAATCAATAGAAATGTTTGCTTTGAGCCGATATATCAATTGATGAATTTATGTGTTCAAGCATTATTTTTATTAACTTCACTCTTAGACATCACTTATGTAAATATTAATTTTTTGTATAATATTTGTTTCTTTTTAATAACAGAATGTGTGCGCGTTTGTAGTGTCGGCCTATTCTTCAAATTGGCTTAGATTGAACAAACCTTTCAATCCATTATTAGGAGAAACTTATGAATATGAGATTGAAGAATTAGGAATTCGTATGTTATTGGAACAAGTTAGTCATCATCCGCCTGTCAGTGCATGGCATGCTGAGTCTAACCATTTTGTACTTCATGGAACTATTTGTCCTAAATTAAAATTTTGGGGCAAATCTATCGAAGTTAAACCCGAAGGAACTGTTACTCTCAAACTTAAATCCAAAAATGATGTCTTCACTTGGAAGTCTGTCAACTGTTGTGTCCATAATATAATTGTCGGAAAATTATGGTTTGAAGAGGTATTACTACTACTGTTTAATTGAGTCACGCATTTAAGCAAAAACAATAAGAATGAAAAGATTATATTTATTATCAAATTATATAGTGTTATAAATGCCATAAATTATTAAATTGAGTGTAATTTCACTTTTAATAGTATGGTTTAATGGAAGTCACAAATCAGACGAATGGTTTAAAAGCGTCATTAAATTTTAAGGCCGCGGGTTGGTTTGGCAAAGACCTACACAGATTTGACGGATTTATTCTCTCTCCAAAGTAAGTAATTTTTATTCTTTGGCGATCAATATTTTTTTCATTAAACTTATGGCTTTTAGTGAAAAGTTTTCAATTGAAAAATTTTAAGCCTCTAATAGATTAAACTTAAATATAAACTTAAGTAAGACTTTAAAAGATTTTCTCCTTTTTTAAAACTAAATTTTAAGAGTTGTTGAGTCTTTATTATTCAAGTATTCAATCGATTTATGAATAATTCTTTGATATGATAAATAATGAATATATATTAACCGGTAATTGTAATGCTTAATGCGTACGATTCTTGCGTTGATATTCGGAGTCTTACTTAGAATGAAGTAGTTATCAATA
>JAQIWZ010001916.1:0-10348 GCA_034697245.1 Malaconothrus monodactylus
CTCGTATTAATGTTATAACTCATTCATCCAATTAGTGACAGCGAAAGGAGAATCAGAGCCAGAACGCAAAGAAACTCGTTCTAAAGTCGATGAGGATCGCAAACATGAATATCCTTTCAATATAACAAAAATTCTTAATTTGAATACATTTTTGATAAGTTAATTTCCTTAATATATTTGTTTACGATAGAGGCGGCAATCGTTAGAATAATGAAAGCCAGAAAACGTATGAGTCATTCAAGTTTAGTGGCGGAGGTATTCATTCATTCTTTTTGAGTAATAGAATATTTACTAAAACTCATTTTCTATTTGTAATGATTAGGTGACAGAACAACTGAAATCTCGATTCCTGCCCAGTCCTGTCGTCATTAAGAAACGAATTGAAGGTCTCATCGAAAGAGAATACTTAGCCCGCACTCCTGAAGACAGGTATTCCAAATAAAAGTTGAAACTTATAATTGATACTTATATATTGTCTTTTGTTTCGATCTCTTACAGAAAATTGTATACATATGTAGCTTAATATTGGCTTAAAATGTTTTAATAATAAAAAAATTACTGCTTTAAAGCTAATTATTTATTATATTTTAAAACATCATAAATAGAATATAAAATTTATTTTTACCAAATCTTTTCATCAGTTGAATCGGAAATACATAAATCATTGATAGCAATAATCAATTTTTATAATACGAATTACCATAAGTTAGGATTAGAACTAACTTTGAATTTGAATTGCGATTACTATTAAAGGTCGTCATTATCTTCATATTGTTCGTAAAACTTTTTTGATTGTTTTCCAATTCTCGGATCTTTTTCCAATTGACTGACAACTGCCCCGACTTGCGATAACAACCATTCGACAACTGGTAAATAATTGAATTAATAGATTGATCGCATCAAATCATTAATTTATGCATTTTCTAATTGAGTCTCAATTTGTTATTCAGATATTGAGAGGAATCAAATGAATTACAGAATGTATTGATTATAAATATTGGCTTTCATTTAGTATATTTATAACTTGTGTTTGAAACTTACTTTCAAGCGTCATATTCTTTCCTCCAAAAGTATGCGAACCGATTAATTGTTTTTTAAGGATACCGTTTTGGTAAATGAAAATTGCGGGTAAACTACTCTCTGGAAAGTTTGCGACACAAAGAGATGCGATGCTCTTCAAAAACTTTGTAGTCTTAAACTTGATTGCGAGTTGGGATATAATTTGAGACAATTGACTGCATTCGGGATTACTATAATTTAATTAAATTAATTAAAACCGATAAAACTTAAACATCAATTAATATAACTATAGAAATATTTGGTAACAATTAATTTATTTGAAACATTAAAGTGAATAACAATGAATGCATACCCGGGTTGATAGAGAAATAGAACAACCCAAATATTATCTCCAGCGTTGTTGACTTGGGCGACGTAATCGGGAGCAGTTATTTCTCTCACATCTCCGAATTGAGGCACTAATAAATTAGCTTTTATTTCAGCCATGCGTTTATTCCTATACTCTCTAATGATTTGTTCGTCATTATCGTCTAATTCTAACAAATCTTCGTCTGAATTAATTAAATCTTTTTTCTCATTTTGAGGTATAATTTGTTCGTCTGGTGTTTCATCAACTTTAGGCTCATCTTTAATGATTCCGTGTTTTTTCAATATATCAGTCCATTCGGTGTCTTCCTATTGAAAACAATAATAGATATAATGAAATTTCGCTCAACTAATTGAACATCTATTCAATTGAAATATAGGAGATATGCAACCAATCGGTTCCAATGCTTATTAATTAGATATATTGATAATAACTATGGAAACAAACCATTATTAAAATTTAGTCCAATATTTCAAAATTAATCACTAGTTTTTGAAAAAGAGTTTTTTCGAGTCGGAGGTGTTTCTAAATATAAAGTTTGAGAAACAATTCCAAAAAAGTCTTTAAGACTTTCGCAATAATACGAGAGCTCAGAAAAACATCTAAACAAAAATCAGTTCAAACAGACTAAAAGAATTTAATTTAGTTTTTTCACATTTCATATTATCGTAAAGAAATTTTAAGTAATTATATTCGACACCAATTTTCGAAAATAAGAAAAAGTATAAGAGATTCTCAAAGAAGAGATACTTATTATCGATAACTTAATAATTACTAATTACTTATCAGAATATGTTTTGAGAAAAAGTTTAAAAAAACAGTTATTGCTCTGTTTGCCAAAGTGTGGCACTCATTGCTAAGCAATAATTTAGACATTTATTTATCAACATTCATATCATATTATATAATATACGAGAAATACTTCGTATTTGTTGACTATTACTAAATATCAATAAAACTCCATTTATAGTAAATATATTTAACTTTTAATTCAGTTTAACTTTTATTTGTTGTTAAATTTTAAAATAATTAATAAATGCAATCAATTTATGCCATTTTTATAATAATGAAAATATTTGTTAATAAATGAACTGAAAATTAAAACTAAAAATGTTATTATACTTAATATCGATATTATTATCACAATTGAAGTCAAATTTGTTTTCATTTAATAAAACTTTTACAATTGTTTTGCTTTCGATTCTTATATTTCGTATAAATATCATAAGCGCTGACATCGCTGTGGTTTGTATTCAATTAATTTAATTAAATTCAATTATAATTAGATCTAATCGATAGATATCTCCATCAAATCGAACGGTCGATGTATTCGTTGACTTTGAGTTGGGATTCGCGGCATCGGTTCCTTCGGATGGAATTACTGTAAACTTATTTTTAACTTTAAATGATTTTCATTTCAATTAATATTGATTTAAATAATTGAACGAAAGGGTCGTATTGTTGTTGCCGAACCCGAAGACGCGTGTCATTCGATAGCAAGTCCTCCAGAAACTAATCGGACATCAACTTTGAAATGGTTTGTATTGATAAAGCGCTATTCGTGTCAATTCACTACAAAGGTATTCAATATTTGATTTATTTGTCTTGATTTGTGTCCAAATATTTAGTCTTAATTGAATGATTAGGTTCAAAATGCAATGAAGGCTGGATTTCATGCTGCCATCATTTATAATATTGATTTAACGACTGTTAAAAAGTATTCTTTAGTCCATTCGCCACAAACTGGTAATTATTGATTCATTTGTTTGAAATTTATTTTGAATATAAAATTATTCGATGAACTAATTTATGATTTCATTTGGACTCAATTTAATTAAAAACTATAGTGAAGTTTAATTAAGTTATTCAATATTAAGTCTTAAAATTGTTATTTTTTAATTTATTTGCATTAATTAATGCTTTTTTCTCGTTTTTATACTAAATTTTCGTAAGATTTTGATGATTTTGAAGACTTGATCTAAAACTATTTTTCTGTAAATACATTAATCGCTTACTAAAAGAGATATAGGAATTGTTTGCTATCATTTTGAGAGTATTTAAAGTGAAATGCCTAAAGCCTATTGAAGTTGACCTATCATTGAACTTAAGTTCATTAGATTTTATGAATTTCTCTATTCATCACTCATTCAGAATAATAAATAAGATATTTTTAATCAATAATTACTGATAAGTCGTATTTATTTGATTCTTGACTTAGACTTAATTTATAAATCAAACGCTTTAAATGAGAAAATTTTTTCAAACAAAAGAAATTTATTTTTTTGACATATTTCTAAATTATTCAATTTTTTCGATATTAAAAATGAATTATTAATGAGGTTTTTCATCATTTGAACTCAATTGACAGAATCTGGTATTACAATACCAGCTCTATTGGTGTCTTTTGACGACGGCTGGACTCTCAAAAAAGAATATCTTTGGGATAAAGGATTTTACGTAATGATAATACCGGATCTGCCTTTCAATCTAAACGCTTACCTTTTGCCGTTCGCTATTGTAATTGGCGTTTGTCTACTGCTCATGATATCATTTATGGTAATTCGATTTAATTGATTTTCTCTTTTAGAGACAAAATGATTATCAAGTTTTCAGATTTTCCAGATTGTCAAATGTGTTCGCGATAGAAAAAGAAGACTCAGACATAGACTTTCTTCACGTCATCTCAAACAAATTCCAATCGCAAAATTTAAAAAAGGTATTGCTTTCAAATTTCTACTATTGATAATATTTTTTCATAAATGATTGACTTTAATATTGAATTTCAATTGTCAACATTTATTTAAACAAAAAGGTGATCAATACGACACTTGCGCCATATGTTTAGAAGAATATATTGAAGGAGAAAAGTTGCGAATACTTCCATGTGCTCACGGTATGCAACCCTTTATGCATTTTGTATTGTTTGACATTCAATTCAATTATCTCTTATTCAGCCTATCACGTGAAATGTATCGACCCGTGGCTGACAAAGAATCGTCGCGTATGTCCCGTATGTAAAGGCAAAGTAATACTTCCGGGAATGAGTGATATAAGCGATACAGACTCTGATTCAGACAATGGCAATAATAATACGGCTAATGAGAGAACTCCTTTACTTTTTCCTAATGGAAATCATAACAGACAGAGAAATAATAGAAGAAGACATAGATCTTATCCACAAACTCATACTTCCAGTCCTAATGACGAACAAATTAATGAGCAAATAGTTGAAGACGAAACAAATCCAGAAAGTGGTCCGTCGCTAGTCATCGATAATGTGAGTGCGAGTGCGCCCAATGTTAGACTCGTTGAGGCCGATATCACTCCAGTTATTGCTCCGACGCAGCTCTCAGTTAATTGTGATTGCGATGAGTCAGTCGTCGAATTCGCGGACGAGGCGACGGTTCCTATTATTAATAGTACTCATACTGAACCAAAAGCTTCAAAGAACAGAAGACAAGATGTGATTGTGTGAAATGTCATTTTGTTGTAAATAAATTACATATAAATTAGATTTTAGTTAATCTAACTTTTAAAAAGTTATTATAAAATGCATTCGATTTCATTGTCTCTAATTTCGTCTCTAATCGGAACAAAAATATGTTTAATTCATTGATTGAAAGAGTAAAACATTTGCATCGAGTCATTAAAAGATAATCATAGCTTTGTCACAGCTTTGACATCATTTCATTTTTATCAAACTTTTCTCCCAATTATTCTGTATTTATTGTTTCAAATTATAATAACACAATTCAATAGTTTTATTTCAATTGTTTGCGAATTGCAATACTGTTATTGGTTTTAAAGGCTTTATTAAACGCACAAATTTGGAACTAATTTATGGCTAGAAGTGAAACACATTCATAATGAACGGCAAAAATATATAACAAAATTTTCTCATTCAAAATCATTAATGGCGCTCATAATCAGTCCACTTTCGGGCAAATTTTTTTTCAGGTTCCATACTCTCAGCCCTACTCGTTCTTATGATGCTGGTCTCAAGACCCTATTAGGTCGAGGAGCAGAGTCTACAGTCGGACAGACACACATTTTTTTGAACATTATAATATACAGGGTTAGAAAGAATGATTCCCCCCCCCCCCGTTCAGAGCAAAAACGGTAAGAGATAGAGAAATCCGGATTTCATATTCTGATTCTACGCCGAAAAATACGTTAAAGAAAGTTTGTTTTACAATTTAGTATCAGCCTTGGCCTTCGATTACAATTTAAGCCTTTTAGAGTAACTTACCTTTCAATATAAGATCATTAATGATTTCAATTGAAATTTTTTACAATTCAATTGTTGTCAAGAGATTTTAGACTTGAGACCGGTGTCATTAGAACTGGCATGATGTGAGCCCGCGAACAAATTTTCCCGAAAAGTGACCAGTGGTCAAATTCGTCGCGCTCTCTCCCCTCTGTCTCTCTCGCTGTCTCTCTATCTCTCTCGCTCTGCCTCTATCTCTCCCTCGCTCTGCCTCTATTTCTCCCTCGCTCTGCCTCTATCTCTCCCTCGCTCTGCCTCTATCTCTCCCTCGCTCGCTCTGTCTCTCCCCCTCGCTCGCTCTCTCTCCCTCGCTCGCTCGCTCTCTCTCTCTCCCTCGCTCGCTCGCTCTCTCTTTCTCAGAAAGTTAGAAAATAATATAAGATTAAATACTATCCAAATGGATAGGAAATAATCGTGTCAGTCATGTAAACCTAATCGAATTACCGAATGTAAAAATACAATTCCAGGATCGACTGGTGTTTTCACATATCCAGACTGTGAAATTCGTGGAAGTATAGCGATTTGTATTTATAGATGCAATGATTTAATATGTAGTTTCAAATGTGCTGAAGTCGGAAATAATTATTTGAGTGGAAAATGTGTTTACGTTATATTGAGTAGAAAGAGTTCGTGTAAATGTTGTAGAACTAAGTAATTATACGAAACCAATTGTTGTAATCAATGATAATGATTATTTGTCACAAAATAAATAATCAATTCTTGTAGAAATATTTTTTAATTTCATGATTTAATATCCGCAAAATATTCATATCTCATAAAATTTTAATGAAATTTATTGATTGAATTATATTTGAACAGTATTTTATTTATTGATTCGAAATATTTCTACGAGTGAGTTCTATAAAGTCGTAAATCGATTTTTTTTGAGAAAATGAGTTAAGACTAGTTTTTGATACTCTCTTTGGCTTCTCTCACAATTTCGCGTTTATATTCTGCCTAGAATTTTAACTTTTTTGAGATTGAATTGGAGAGTCAGGTTGATCGCTAGGAAGCAACTTGGCAATAAGCACGTCAGTCATTTCGCCTGAATGGTACTCAATAAGGTAGTTGATTATCTTGCCTCTTTGGTAAACATTAAGCTTTATATCTTTGTGCTCCATTAAAACCATTGCAACGTCTAGGTGATTCGTTAGAATAGACCAGTGTAATGCGGTTAGACCTTCTTTATTTTTAGCATTAATGTCAACGCCATAGTTAAGTAGTATTTGTGCTGCTTCTATTTTTCCTCCCTCTGCTGCCCACATTAACGGTGTATCACCCTCAGTATCTTGAGCATTAATAGCTGGATACCGTGCTTGTGAATCGTCATCGCATTTCTCTTTCATTTTATTGAGGATTGATTTGATGACTTCTGGATTATTACCCGACACGGCTTGATGCAACACCGTATCATGACGGTTTTTGGCAAGAAAATCTGCACCCTTTTCTAAGAGTAGCTGTATTACGGCTAGCTGACCCTCATGTGCTGCTAAGTGTAACGGTGTCCACTGATGATCATCTAGTGCATTAACGTCGATGTTCCTTTGCAATAGAGCATCCACAATTTCCACGTGACCGCTCTGAGCCACTACGTGTAATATTGTTTTCCCCTCACTGTCACGCGCATTAATTTCCGCTCCTTGATTAAGAGAGCCCATAAGCTCTGTTAAGCTACCTTCTTTCACGACATGGAATAGTTTATCCGTTGCATCCAGTAAACCCCGAATAGTAGAGTCAGTAGTGAGCTGTATCGGTGTTCTACCTTGACTATCTTGTGCGGCATAAAACGCACCTCTGTTTAATAAGGCTTGGACAACTGGTAAATGATTAAATTTAGCAGCATAGTGCAAAGGCGTCCACTTTGCCTGGTTCTTGGCGACAATGTTCACATTTACCTTTTGTTCTACAAGAAATTCAATAACGTTCAGGCAACCTTTTTGGGCGGCACAGTGTAAGAGCGCTCTCCCAGTTCTATCGCAAGCGCTTGTCACAGCGATTATCTCATCCTGACTTCGTATATTTTTAAAAATATCTACCGTATCTTGATCGAGACCCACTTCAATACCATTGAACAGTGAATCAGCTAAGCCAAGTAAATAAATAGCCTCTTCGTGATGATATTGCTTGGCGATATCTAAAGGTGTTTTCTTATCAGCTGCCTTAGCATTAAAAAACGTGCCGTGCTTTAGTAAAATCTGAATAATGCTTATATGATTATTTTTAACAGCAAGGTGCAAAGGGGTATAACCCTCCTTATCAGTGGCCTCTACATCAGAACCTATGACCATGAAAAGTTTTGCGACGTCTAAGAGAGATTTACCATTTTCGATGACTGATGGCCGTGGCACTGTTTTCTGGGTATGCCCCAAAGCCCAAGCTATTTCAAGAGCTTTTAACGTTTTAGCCGCTTCAAGATGATAGCGTTCCTCAATTGTCAACGCCCGTTCCAGCAGCTCGCAGGCTTTCTCAGTATGACCTAATGTCAAATACGCCCTTCCCAGAATCGCTAAGGTAAGCGCCACACCCGGGTGGTCGGGGCCATTGTACCTTTCGTCGATGACCAACGCGCGTTCAAGCAAATCACGTGCCTTCTGGGCTTCCCCGAGCACCACATACGCCACACCCAGATTCGATAAGGTGCGCGCCACATCCGGATGGTCGGGTCCATAGTGCCTTTCTTCGATGACCAACGCGCGTTCGAGCAAGTCACGTGCCTTCTGGGCTTCCCCGAGCGCCCCATACGCCGCACCCAGATTCATTAAGGTGAGGGCCACATCCGGATGGTCGGGTCCATAGTGCCTTTCTTCGATGACCAACGCGCGTTCGAGCAAGTCACGATTCTTCTGGGCGTCCCCGAGCTCCCCATACGCCACACCCAGATTCATTAAGGTGAGCGCCACATCCGGATGGTCGGGTCCATAGTGCCTTTCTAGGGGGGTCAACGCGCGTTCGAGCAAGTCGCATTTCTTCTGGGCGTCCCCGAGCTCCCCATACGCCAAACCCAGATTCACTAAGGTGCGCGCCACCTTCTGATGGCCGGGTCCATAGTGCCTTTCTAGGTGGGGCAACGCACTTTCGAGCAAGTCGCGTGCCTTCTGGACGTTTCCGAGCGCCACATACGCCTCACCCAGATACGATAAGGTGCCCGCCACATCTGGATGGTCGGGTCCATAGTGCCTTTCTAGAGAGGGCAACGCGCGTTCGAGCAAGTCACGTGCCTTCTGGGCGTTTCCGAGCGCCACATACGCCATACCTAGATTCAATAAGGTGCGCGCCACCTGCTGATGGCCGGGTCCATAGTGCCTTTCTTCGATGACCAACGCGCGTTCGAGCAAGTCCCGTGCCTTCTGGGCCTTTCCGAGCGCCATATACACCACACCCAGATTCATTAAGGTGAGCGTTACATCCGGATGGTCGGGTCCATAGTGCTTTTCTTCGATGACCAACGCTCGTTTGAGCAAGTCACGTGCCTTCTGGGCGTTTCCGCGCCCCACATACGCCCCACCCAGATTCATTAAGGTGAGCGCTACATCCGGATGGTCGGGTCCATAGTGCCTTTCTAGGGGGGGCAACGCGCGTTCGAGCAAGCCATGCTCCTTCTGTGCGTCCCCGAGCGCCTTATACACCGCACTCAGATTCACTAAGCTGCGCGCCACCTCATGATGGTCGGGTCCATAGTGCCTTTCTAAGGGGGGCAACGCGCGTTCGAGCAAGTCACGTGCCTTCTGGGCGTCCCCGAGCGCCCCATACGCCACACCGAGACTCGATAAGGTGCGCGCCACATCATGATGGTCGGGTCCATAGTGCCTTTCTAGGAGGGGCAACGCGCGTTCGAGCAAGTCACGATTCTTCTGGGAGTCCCCGAGCGCCCTATACGCCTCACCCAGATTCATTAAGGTGAGCGCCACATCCGGATGGTCGGGTCCATAGTGCCCTTCTAGGGGGGGCAACGCGCGTTCGAGCAAGTCGCATTTCTTTTGGGCGTCCCCGAGCTCCCCATACGCCAAACCCAGATTCACTAAGGTGCGCGCCACATCATGATGACCAGGTCCATAGTGCCTTTCTAGTAGGGGCAACGCGCGTTCGAGCAAGTCACGTGACTTCTGAGCGTTTCCGAGCGCCACATACGCCACACCCAGATTCATTAAGGTGAGCGCCACATCCGGATGGTCGGGTCCATAGTGCCTTTCTAGTGAGGGCAACGCGCGTTCGAGCAAGTCGCATTTCTTCTGGGCGTCCCCGAGCACCCCATACGCCGCACCCAGATTCACTAAGGTGCGCGCCACCTTGTGATGGTCGGGTCCATAGTGCCTTTCTTCGATGACCAACGCGCGTTCGATCAAGTCACGTGCTTTCTGGGCGTACCCTAAACTGTTATAGCCATTAGCCATCCGGGATAAAAAGTCGTCAGTTAAAACTTGTTCTATCGTTTGTCCTAACTTCGGAGATACTTCTGATACTACTTGTTGCCAAGCGTCTAGATGTGGCAAGAAGGCTTCTAAATGCGGTAATAACTGCCGTTTTTTAGCATAAGCCTCCAAGGTTTCACAGCCATAAGGGAAGCTATCCCGAAATAGCTGCCAAGTAGCAACGAGGTTCCTCGCCTTTTCCGCCGCTCCCCATTTGAGATGAATCACTTCTTGGACTAAACGATGAATCGATGTGGTGCGGCTTTGCTCGTCACTCGTTAACAT
>JAQIWZ010001917.1:0-10343 GCA_034697245.1 Malaconothrus monodactylus
TTTATTGACGCAAAGCAAAGAAGAATTGAGTTAATTAAGGTTTTTATATTATTTAGAGGTAGGACTTCACTTCAATTGTATGTATTTTCTATCGAAATTTGGATTACTATCAATACAAAAGTATATTTAAATTATTTTTTCTAAAAAGTAAGAAAAAGACAAAAAATTAGAATAACAAATAATAAAATTCATGAAAATCATTGACTTTCTAGAATGAAAGAATAATGAAATCATATGTAAACTGTTCAGTTCAACAAATACTTAAATTGAATTATTAGCGAATATGGATTAGCATAAGAGTTATTATCAGGGTTTCGCAAGGGGGTGTAGGTAGGGTGTAGCCCCTTGGAAAAAATCTTAAAGAGGGAATCAAGGTAAAAATTTCTCCCCCCCCCTGGATTTTTGGTGAACGTTTAGTATTTGAAATTTTTTTCAAAGAGATAGCTTTCATCCTTTTACTCATGATTATGTATTTTCTAATAGCAATATACGTATTCAGCCTTCAAAATAAGGAGCAAAGTTTGTGACTGAAAATTTTTCCTTTGGTCCCTACTTTGAGATTTCTATACGATTTTGGAAAAATACTTAGAAATCCAGGACTTCAATTATAAAAAATAAATTTGAAAAATTTTTTTTGACTTTGCCAAAAAATTGTCTATCAAATCTGATGAGTTTACCCCGCCCCCCGAACTTAGGAAAATTCCAAAACTAGCCCCTGCCGCGAGGTACCTCGCGAAACCTTGAGTATTATTGATTCTGAATCGACAGAGCAGTAATTTTTCTTCTCATTTGTAAAATGCTTTTGATAACTAATTTTTAAAATTATTTTTCCAAAAACTATCGCATCAGCAAAAGTTTTTACATAAACTAATTCGTATGCAAAATGCAAGCAAGCGATGAAATAAGGTTTTAAAAAACTATACATACCGTTTGTTGATTGAGCGAAATAATAGTGAAAATAGATTAAACTTCAAAACAAACGACTTTAGTTTCAAAGTGACAAAATATCACTCAAAATGTGAAATGTATGAGACTTTGATGAAAGCAAACGAGGCTCGAAATCGGTGGAAATGAGATGAATCTGATTGTTGAGTTGAGTAAACATAAAGAGAGTTACGTAATTTGAAAATAAATAAAGATTTGAACGATTACACCCTCTTAAGAAACGTCCTGTGTTTTGCATCGAGCAATTCTTAGTGAAATTGGAAACTAGTCTAAATCCATACATGTCCATAACAAAATTTAGTGTTAAATAAGTGAAAACTGTTGCAGAAGAAAGAATCCATTCCTTAGCACAGTTATGACACCCACTGATGAACGGATTATTTTACGACTTCATATATATATATTTCATTTATGCTTCAAATTTATTTTTGCTCAACTAGAATTCATTGGATTTTTTTAATATATTGAAAATTTAGAAATTGTTTTTATTTTAAGAAATGAATTCTTCTTAAGAAAGTGATAAATTAAAGCCTCATTATTTCATTATAAAGAAAATTGACTGTTTTCTATAAGTTTTTGACAAAATTGCTCAGAGCTATAATTAAAGCTAATGTTGAATGAAATAATAAATTAGTATTAGCTCTAAAAATGCATTTTATTCGAGATAAAACATTGATTTTCATTGTCTATCTATATTCATAATTATTATCGCTTAAATTTTTTATGGAACTATTCGTAAAATCTCAATAAATTTTCAGATCAAATTTGATGATAAACTCAAAAATAAAATAAATTATTTCTAAATAATTAAACAATTCGGTATTGTTCTAAGTTATTATAAGTTAGAATCGATTGGAATTTCATTGAAATCATCAAAAAAGAGAACTACTTGTTTGAACAAACTGTTAAATTCGCAATATATAAATTTGTGACAACAGTCGAAAATAAGTTTTTCCTTAAACTTCACATATGCATAAAAATTCAAATTTTCTGCGCTTGAATCTCATCTCAATGAAGTGGTTATCTATATAGAAAATTCTGGTCCAGCAAAATATTTTTTTCCAATATAAAATTTAATTTCATCCTTAATCTGGGGAAAATTTCTTCTCATTTCATTTGTTATTCAAAAATATGATATATTCCTGAAGATTATTAATTGAAAGTCTGTCTTAAAAAAATAATAACACATTTTTTCCTTAAATTCTTAAAAATTGAAAGAAACAGCAATAGACAAGTAAATAAAGGTTTCCCAAAGTTTTGCCAAATTCCTATTAACAAATTTTTCAATAAAATAATCCATTGAAATAATTTATTAGAAAATAGTGAAAAATATTGAAACAAAAGAAAGCGTTATATAAATTGTTTATCAACGAATGACTTAAGAATACTTTGAAAGTAAGTCATATCAATAACTTAAATAATTAAGAACTTTGGCTGCTTTCAAGTTTGAAAGTTATGAAAACAACGAGAAGACAACTGTAAATTTTCACCAACAGTTGAATCCACCCATTTTTGTGAGACCTCTCAATCCATATTTGGATTTCGTGGCATATTTAGCCCAAGTATCTACTTTCTAACAATTCTGGGATGTTTATGGATGAAAAACGGATTTTTGTAGTGGGAGTGTCGCAAATAGAACTCATGTCTCTTCTCATACTTTGAGAACTTTTACAACTTCTGTCAGTGACGGCTAACGATTCTATATTTGAGTTCAATACTGAAGTCTAATTCTTTCTGCACTGCTTTCAATCTATTCTTTTATTTGAAGTTTAATTTCAAAAACAACTCAAATCCAAAAAAATGGTGAGTTATAAGAAGTGATTATTTTTTTTCTCTAGTTTATTTTGACAAATAACTTGAACTTCTATTGTGTGTGTGTTTTTTTCAGAGCAAAAGTAAGAGCGATTCAACAAAAAAGCGCGCAACTCGTACTACATCTAATGTATTCGCAATGTTTACCCAGACTCAGATACAAGAGTTCAAAGAGGTAACAAAAAGACTTATGATATGATAAAAAAAATACTTTTTTTCAATCGAAACAAAATCAATACTAGAATCTATTCTAATGTTAGTTACACTAACATTTATATTGAATTTGCAATTTATAATTTCCATAATAGGCATTCCAGTTTATTGACTCAAATAAGGACGGAATCATCGATAAAAACGACTTGAGAGCGACATTCGACTCATTGGGTAATTCATCAGAAAAATACATGCACTTCAAAATATTCAAGTATTTATTTACAGTAATGATATCATTGCTCTATATATAGGTCGTCTTGTGCCTGAAGATGATTTGCAATCGATGTTGAGTGAAGCTCCCGGCCCTCTCAACTTTACAATGTTTTTAAGCATTTTTGGGGAACGGATAATGGGTTAGTGCTATCATTTTCAATAATGGAAAAATTGAATTTTGTCCAATTGACGTCAAAAAAATCTAATTTATTTGAAACCTCCTCAGGAACTGATAAAGAAGAAGTTATAAAAGCTGCGTTTCAAACGTTTGACTTGGACGGAAGTGGAAAGTTTTCAGAGGATAACCTTAAAAGAGCTTTGATTACGTGGGGCGAGAAGTTAACTGACTCTGAAGCTAATACTGTTTTCAAGGAGGCTACGATTGACAGACAGGGAAAAATTGATATCGAAGGATACGTTAAGCTTATTAGTGGTTCAAAGGATGACGAAGAAGCTTAAGATCTAATTAAATTTTAAATTTGCATAAACGCTATTTATATAATTAATTATTGATTAACCTCTGTTTTGCGGTTCTGTTAAAACTAGCGATAGTAATAAAACAAGTTCTATAAAAAACAAACTTTCTTTTTTAAAACTATTTCAATGACCAAAATCAGACTCTAAATTATTAAGGCACCGGTTGAATAGGTTCGAGATTTTATCGTCTAATTATCATTATGTTATGGTTTCTAACGCTTTCTCATTGATATTGATTTTCATTGATTGGTGAAAAATTTGAAGAAAAACTTATTTCCATCATTATTGTTAACTGTTCTTTAATATTAATAAATGTTTTAACTTTAAATTATAAAATTAAAAACAATAAACAATACGAATTTAGAGCTATTTTATTAATCAAATGAAACGCTGTGTAAAATCATGAAAGAACTAATAAAATATCTATATTTACAAATATCATAAATTAGTTGATTTACAAAATAATAAACAACATTAAAATCTTTTAGAAAAACAAAAAAAAACAAAAAAAAAATGAGCCATAAATTTAATTTAAAGTTTGAAACTTTTAGTTTGAATATTGCATATATTAATTAGAGCTGAGTTTCACAGGTTTCAAATATTCGATTCATAGTTTGTGTGTTTAGCTCTTATCCGAATGATCCGAATGATCCGATTCTTCATCATCAGTGTCGTGATGATGGGTGACGTTTTGTGGCGTTTCAGCGTATAAGTGCGGAACAAGACTTTGAGTTCGATCCAAATTTGGCGGACGTCGAACTTCAGTGTTGGTTTCTTTCGTTTCTTTAATCACATTATTCAACATTTTATTGTCATTCAAATTGTGATCTAATGTGGATTCGTGTGGCATCTGATAAGTTAGGTTTATATGAATTATTCAAAAGATGTCAATTAAATTATGAATAGAAATCAAGTAAGTGTTTGACTACAAATAGACTTCACTTTTTGACTAAAAGACTTGACTACAAGTAATTGATAAGAAATAAAAAAAAATAATAGTTATTTGAAGACAACTCACAAGCATTGGCGGCGCTCTAAACATATAACTGAATGGATAATACATCAAATTGAGAAAAGTGCTCGAATACAAGTCAGCGTAACGGCATATTTGGTTTGCAAAGTGAGTCTGTCTCGAGCCTATCGAAAACAAATAAAGTGTTTTTTGAATAAATTTAAAATTAAAATAAAGTGCTTAATAATAAAACGCTGACCACAACGAAAAATACTGCCCAATATTCCATAACTCATATCCAATTCATGAATGGTCTCTCTTATTTTGGTGCGAAGTTGACTAATATCTGGTTTATCACTGGAACTACTGTCCAAATTCTTGTACTGTTCGCCCAAATCTATGTCCAATTCTGTCAATCTTTCAAATAATTCTCTTTTATTGGTCCAGACATGCAGTTCGTTTTGTAATTCAGGCACAACTAAGAATGTTCTCCAGCCTCTGGTCTTTTTCGACTTAAGAATATCTCCATAGATATGGTCTCCAACATAGAGAACATCCTTTCCTTTAGCCCCAATTAATTCAGTGAAAACATCACAACTGCCTCCAGAGTAGACTTGACCTGCTTGAAAGGGACCCGTATGTGTCCCGATCTTTAACGCACCAGTTCTGACATCTACTTGACGTAAAATAGTTCCCTCGTCGAAGAATAACGGCTTTCTGTTCAATAGAATGAGTCAAACTTATAGTTTAATTAAATTTATTCGTGAGAAAAACTACAGAATCTACAGAAGAGAATCTACAAAAAAATTATTTGAGACAAACCTGGCGCTGACTACAATATAGTCAAAATATGATTTCCAGTCACGCTTTTCACTCAAAGGCATATCAAATAAATATGACATCACTTTTTCGGTGTAAATGTAGTCACTATTGGTTAGAAGGAAGATCTTTTTGCCGTTATCTCGCATTCGTTTGAATATAATTGGAAGGCGTTCGTCGCGATGAATGTATTTATCGAGATTAGAAACTGTTTCTTGTTTTAATGAACCCTTTATTCAAAGAAATGCTTTTAAAATTTTGAATTAAACAAATATTATTTCGATAAGAAGTTCAACCTTCATGTGAACCCAATCAAAAGCCGCGCGAATGTCTTGAAATATACTCTTGAATGACATAAACAAGTGATCCTCTGATTTTTTGACACCATTTACACCCAGAGTTCTGCATCTATACGATTGAATTGAAATTAAAATTATGTATAATATACATATCGTTGTGAAAAACTGTTAATTACGGTTCATATTCTTTCGAGTTAGAGAAATAGTCGATAACACAGGCCAATAGGTATGTCTCGGGCTGAGTGAACAAAGTGTTGAGTACATAAATGCGAGATTCATCCAATTGAACGAATTTATTTGGATATATGTTATAGACTTCAGATCTATTTACGCAAAATTGTGAATTCAATAATCAATTCAATAATCAATTGAAGTCATAAATTAAACCGAATCTTAAGGCTTACGTTTTGAGAAACTTGAAACCGAAAACACAAACCAATATATTTCCGTAAGCGTCAACTTTTAGAAGATTAGCGTTTTCTGTATCGAACCAAAGGCCACGAACAGGAAAACTATCATCATATTCGAAGTCTGCTATGGCTGACGGATAACCCATTTCTATAAGTCTTTTTTGCGCAAAAGAAAACGAAACGCTCTCGAAATGAGGTTTTTTATACTCCGCGAGCGTATAATCCATATCAAAGCCAAAGAACTTAATCTTTTCCAAATGCATACTTCTATTGACAAACACTCTTCGATGCATTAATCGGTGGTGTTTCTTATCAAAATGACCAGTCGGTGACGAACACACAGGACTTGTGCCGTTTTCTAATGAAAAATCCATTTCAGGAACAAAACTGAAATCTAAAAGTTTTAAATAATTGAAAGAAATTTCAATTTTAAAAATAATCCAAATATTTGAAACTTATTTTATTTTCAAATTATTTATAAAACAAAAATCAATATATTGTTAAATCGCGTGAACTTTAATGAACAATAAATAAGTTATAATAAAAAATAATCGTATTTACAATCTTTAGGACAGTTTTCATTACAAATAACACACGAAACCATTGATACCATTGTTTTATCAATATTTAAATCAGATTTATTTGAGTTCAAGTCATCACTATTTCGATTATTAGCCATTATTCTGATTTTGATCTCATAGAAAACTTAAAGCAATAATTGAGTTCAAACTCAATACTGAACAGAGAAATGATGTAATGATTGGACTCAAAGTAAACTCAAAAAAAGGATAAAATTTAAAACATAAGGGAAGTGATGAGAAATGAGAATTGAGGTCAAAATGTTTTATTACATAATATTAATAATTGTCAATCAGTTTTCTTTATTGAAACACTTCTAAAGGATTTCAATTCAGATTTCAGTTCAGACTTCAGTTTAATTACTATTAAAAATATTATAAATTAATTGCAATTATTATAAGTTTATCTTAAGATTCAAACTCAATATAAGACGTCTTTATTCACAAATTCTTTAAATCAATGACTGAGTACTAGTTTAGTGTAAATAACATATTAATTATATTTTAAGAAAATCGTGGGTTTGAGTCAAAAGTTTGTGCGAATTATTAATATATCTCAAAACAGTTTTTGGCTCTAATTTTTGTTTTGGATTTTATTTCAAAACTAATTCTTTTTTTAGGTATAATTTAAATAATTATGTTTGTAAAGACTTACCAATAATTAGATATTATTTTAGAGTTTAACTCATTTATTAATATTTAATAAATTAAATAACATTAAGATAAATATTTTAATTAATGAAAATGTGAACGCATTCTATTGGATGCCATTGTATTGAATAGTCAGCTGTTTTGGGGTTGAAGTGATGCCAAACCTGTCTCTAAGTAAGGGATGCTTTGAGTCAACTCTTTTAAGTCGAAGTATTATTATTGGCTTCTATTTACTCATTAAAAAAAAGTTTTTTGTCCTTAAATTTTTTTTATTATTCAATTTGATTGAAAGTTAGATATATTTGATGTAAATATTAAATAAAATTTTATTTCAATTAATAAATTGACAATTGTATAGTTTAGGGCAAGGGAAGGGCTCAATTTTAGTTTTGGTCCCCCTTTAATATTTTTGCTACAAATTTTTCCTAAGGGTGGGCCATATCCCACCCCTTGCTAAATACTGCTTATTATCACTATTATTCAATGGTTGCTATCAAGAAGAATGACTTACTGTAATGTGGCTTTAGATAAATTGATAAAAACTGACTCCACATTATGAGCTTTAACTGTGTATAAGATCTAACAAACTTTCTATCATTTTTTTATTCTTCCTATTCTTTCAATTTATCAGTAATAGTAAGAATTAGACTTACTTTAACATTCATTAGATTTTGAATAAGAATATAATTAATTTGAATTACTTATTGTGGCAAAAGTTGTTCATTTATTACTTAACCTTAAAATAAATAAAATTCAAGGCTATATCTATTGGATGCCATCCTATGACTTGTCATATATTTAAAGAGATATAGTTTAACTCAAAAATACTTTCAATATAGAATAACTTTTTGCACCGGAAATGCTAACAGAACTGCACTTAAATTATTTTTTGGTCCTAAATTCATCACATTATCCATTGTTATGAATTACTTCAATAGTTCTAAAACTTTATTCTTCTCGAAATTTAGGTGAAAAAAAAATTTAGCTATTCTTTAATATGGATACAAAAAATACAAATAAAAACATTGTCTTTCAGTTCAAGTTTTTTATATTCCAAATAACTCTATAAACAAAGAACTTCTATGAAAATAATGATTAAACCATTAAATTATGAAAGAATCAAATCGTCTCAAGAATTTATTCTTGTGTATAAAAGAATCGTAACATAATAGACATCTATCGGTTGAAAAATTATAATTTTTAGTTTATTTTTATCTCAAATGTTGGAACTTATCATAAAATTCAAAGTTTATTTGATTTAAATAAAGTTTACTTAACTTTAACTACTGTTTCTCTAATAAAGATAAACTTTTTTATATCAAAAATTCTTTACTTAATTCTTATCTTAATGTTTATAAATTTATTGTTAACATATTTCAAACTAACGTATAATAAATTTTCAGAACAGACAAACTATTTTATGAAATAGAGTCCTTTGCTATTAGTCCTGTGCTATCTTATTATATGATATGATCTGATTCTCAAACTATAAATGATTGAGTTTATGACTTATGAATAGTAATTAAGTTTTTATCAAAATTAATATAAAACTTTTTAAGTGTATGAATGAATATATACTAAATGCAAACTTAAGTCTTGGAAATGTCTGTATTGAAAGTACATTATTTGTTATGGTTCGGTTCATTGAGTGGTATTATGCCATTTGTTCCAATCTTCGCCAGAGAACACGCAGTCGCCGACGCGGAAAGTGTTGGAATTCTTTATTGCATTCTTCCATTTATAGTGTCTTTCATAAAACCATTGTTTTGCTCTATTGCTGATCGAAATAATGCACACAAATCAGTATTGATAACAAGTATAGTCTTAACTATTTTGGGCTATGGCTTACTTCTCACTACAGTTTTCATAAATTTTGGTTCATTTTCTTGGTATTGGTTTTGTATATTAGTATTGATCGCAAATTCAGGACAAGGAGTCGTTATTTCTCTCAATGATTATCTCGTAATGAAAGAATGCACTGAAACTAATAAAAGTTTTGGCAGTTATCGTGTTTATGGAACCATAGGTTGGGGTGGATTTGGTATGTATTTTAATGTCTTCTTTCGGAATAATTTTCTAATCAAATTAAAACTATTTTTGAAAATGTTTCAGGACTTTTAGCGGGACTTATAAACAATTACATAACTCAATTGCCATATCTCTTACCCGGACTTCTAATGTTCATAGCAATTGAATTGACAGATCTGTTTTGTATTTATTATAAGTTTAAAGGATTTAACGAACACTTTAACGATGTTTCTCATATTACTAGTAATCGTGATTCTCAATCAAATGTATTGCAAAATTTAAATCAAAATTTTTATTATCAAAAAATTAACTGTTTATATATTTTTTTTGTAGACTTCACTAATAACTAAAGCATTTCGGGCCACTTTCCAAACATTGAGTCAATTATTTAGAATATTTCGAAAGAATCCATCATTACTTCAATACATAATAATAGTGACAATATTCGGTTGTTTGACAGCATTTCACTGGTCTTTTTATTTCTGGTTCATTGAAGACATAAGAGGTGACGACGCCTTTTTGATGGGATTGTGTTTATTCGTTCAGTCATTTATTGGTGAATTACCGCTATTTATGATCTCTAATCGTATTCTAAGCTATTGTGGTCCGTCGATGTCTCTCAACATAAGTTTGTTGGCCTTTGCGATCAGATATTTCTGTTACGGCTACGTACTCAAGAAAGGAAGCGCTTATTGGGATGTTTTGCTCATTGAATCAGTTCAAGGATTAACTTTCAGTCTATTTTATACAGTGATGACTGATTTGGCTCAATATTATGCTAATAGAGAAAATGAAAGCCGATCTTCGATTACTAATGAGACACAAATATCTAAAGACCAAATGGAAAGCTCTCAAAATGAAATCTTTACAAATGATTCTCCAAAACATAACACTTTCGCAACAATGCAGGGAATAATGGGAGCCTGTTTTGAAGGCTTCGGTCTCG
>JAQIWZ010001918.1:0-10337 GCA_034697245.1 Malaconothrus monodactylus
TTTTTCCTAACCTTCACTTAAATAACAAGTAGTTGTTTAGTGCGAAAACCATCACAACTAAAGAATTTTCGTCCAGATATCGTATCATAACTTTAGAATTTTCGTCTTATAGCTCCGTATTTTGTTTAGAGATTTAAATATTCATAAATCAAATTTTTGAAAATATCATTCGCAATAATGAGATAAAAGATATTCAATAAAGTTTTCAAAGAAATCCCTTATTTTGAAACTTCATTTATTATAATATTGTATACAGAACTTGTGACATTAGATAAATGTCACTAAAACTAAATCTTAAGAACATGAGCATAAGAATAGGATTCATTAGATGATGAGAGTGTGCGAAATGAATTGAATTTAATAAATAGGTTCAATTCTATAAGAAAGAGCATATTTTTAAGTCATCAATAATATTGTTGAAATATAAGATTACACAACAAAAAGAGTAGAAAGTAATCAGAAATGAACAACTCTTTAAACAGCTCTAGAGGAAAAAATGAGTTAAAATTGTATTCATCATTTAGTACTAATATATTAATAGTTTATTCAGTTTATTGACATTGAATATCAAGCATTCTTTTCATTTGTTAGCAGTTCTCAAGTTCGCTGAACTTAATGGTCATTAAATTATTTACTTTGAATTATTTACTTTAATAAAAGTGAAGTTATGCAATAAAAATATAATTTATATGTAAATAATATTGTATTGTGAAAAATAGTTTTGAAATGATATGAAATGCACTTTTGAAAATGTAATTTATTCAAACATTACATCACTCGTAGGCCTATTTCAGAGAATTTTTTAAACTTTCCTCTGAAAAAATTTGAGTTTTAAAAAATGAATTAAGAGGTGAACTATTTTTTTCTGTTAGCTCTAAATAAAAGCACACAAAAAGCTATAATTCTAATGACAACGGCATAGCTTATCATGAATGCTATGTTGAAATATAAATCTTCATCTTTGAGTACAAACCCATCCATTACTAAAGAAGGATTGCGTGATTGATAATCATCAGAAAATTTTTCAAATTTATCAGTTATGTTATCGAGTAATCCGTAATCGTTAAGACAGAACATAACTGGTTGGATGTCATCACCAAAGGTTGCCTTTATATCTTTGATTGTGATGGGTTCGATTGGACGGCATCGACCGAATCCGTAAAATGTTATTATAAGTGATTCAAAACCTAATCGAAAATATGACAAATAAGTGAAAGGTTGGACAAAAGCCGGTAAAGTGTCGATTTGAACCAAAAGACCGGTGAATAACACTGTAAATGAAAAGAAATAAAAAATAATTTAATTGAAAGTAAGTTTAATTGAAAGTAAGTTTAATTGAATGCAAGTTTTATTGCATATTATAAATTCTAGACCTAAAGGTATTTGAAGAATAGCTCCCATAACACAACATGCGGTGACATTATTGACATAGAAGGCAGAAATGGCGAATCCGACCCCGTCTGTTAAGAAACTGAGGATTAACATTATGAATAAAAATGTCAAAAATCTCCACAAATCGAAAAATTGTGTTGTTATAAAAAATGAAGCGCAGCCATAAACCAATGGAAACATAATTATTGGGAAAAAGTTGACCACATTTTTAGCCCAAAAGTATGAGCCAACAGAATACCAGCCATTAAAATATTCTTTGATAAATACGGAAACTTCGAGCGGAAAAGTTAATAATGTAGGCATTAATGAGCCAAATGTGACGAACATTATTGTGAAGAAGATCCAACCGAAATTAAGTATAGTTGAAGTTCGCGGATCTCTAAATAGACCTTGATCTAATTTTTTCAACACATCAAATAAAGCCGAAGGATTTTGTTGAGTACAGCCATCGGGTTTACCAATGCCTGAGTCGTAGTACAGAACTGAAATTAAGGCTAAAATTGCCAAACATGACAATCCTCTTAACCAATAGTCAGTCGGATCTCTGATTGATATGAGTAAACATCTCTTGAATATTATCCATGTTTTATAAAATTCTCTGCTTTTCATTTGTTGGCGTGATTTACGACAAATTTTAGTTATTTTAACACTTGATTCGTTTGATTCAGTTGTGTGTCTTGTCTCCTGATCATTCGCCAATTTCTCCATTATTTCCAATCCGTGGTCACCGCTCGCTATTTCTGTGATAAAATCCGCGGGATTGTGATATTGAGGACATGTCAGATTGAATTGATTCAAATAACTTATTAAATCAGATGATGACCCATTATAAATACATTGGCCCTCAACTGACAATATGTAAAGATGATCAAAACACGACAATATTCGAGCCGTCGGCTGATGTATTGAGGCCGCGATCGCTATCGGCTTTTCATTTCGAGATAATTTTCTGAGTAATGTTACGCATTGTAAGCATGAAACAGAATCGAGACCACTAGTTGGCTCATCAAGAATTAGAATCGAAGGCGAAGATATCAACTCAAGAGCAATAGAAAGTCTCTTTTGTTGGCCACCACTACAGTTGGCAACTTTGACACCAGCGCAATGTTCGAGCCCTAAGTTATAAATAATATTTCGAACCAAATTCTTATGGTATGTGGAGTCGGGAAGTTTTATTAAAATATTTTCACTCGGACATGTGGTGGCATTGTATACATTCTCGTTATCGTCAACTAGTTTTACTTTAAGCTTACTATTCATTTGATAGTTCTTCAATTTTGATGCGAAAAGTAATGTCTCCTCAATGGTCAGGTGTGGAATTAAGAATTCATTTTGTGAATTATAGGCCAATTTAACTTTTTTTCCAGTGCCGTTCACAAAGACATCGCCAGTGACGCCAATACGTCTTCGACCTGCCAGGCATTCAATTAAAGTGGTCTTTCCGGCACCGCTCGGACCTATTATAGCAGTGAGTCGACCACTTTCTATTTTGCCACTTAGATTGCGGAGCAATGGAATGTTTGTTCTCTTCCAAAATTTGAAACTGTGTGAAAATGTACTTATATTATACGACAAATTGCTCCAAATTAGTTCAATCTTTTTCGTAGTTTCATTTGAGCATTCAATAGATGTTGGAATCACTTTCACTTCATTTAATATATTAATACCGTTCAAAAGTTTGGTTTGTTGTTCATTATCGACATCAGACATCTTCAAAATTTATGTCAATTTTGAATAATCATTTGAAAATATGTTTGGATTTGTTGAATAGTTGTTTGAGGAACTATCAGAAAATTGAAATGAAAGAGAAAATTTGTAAAAAAGTTTTAAACTCTTAAACTCTTAAACTTGACACACTTTGTCTTAAAGTTAGACTGCATTTGAATGTCTCAATGTTTTTAAAGCTTATTCACAAGTATTTCAATTTTTAATCCATACCAGAGGTAATGGCAGGACTAAAATCATTAACATAACTTGTTTGGTGACCTTCAAAAATTACATCTCTTAGCAATTGATTTTCACTGATTTAATGACTTTTTCTAAGCTTGAATACCCTAAAAAGGCTTAATATTTTTGCTTGAGAGCGGTCAATAATGAAAATGATATGATTGATATCTAATTTATGAATAGATGAAGTCAAAAATTTAAATTTTTTCAATAACAAACTCAATTTCTGTAAATCTAACAAAAGATAAGTTTTAATTTCTATTGAATTCCTATTGAATCGAAGAGCTTATGCAGTATTGCACGTATTGCATATTCAAATTGAAAATATAATTACAGTTATGATAGCAATAATAATAATAATAAGTTATTACTTTAAAAAATTTTCATTTTCAAGGTTTCGATCATCACAATTAAAGCAATAATTATTTTAACGAAATTATAAAATAAATATTATTTCTTTCAATTTCTCACATGAAATACTGAGATTAAAGACGATTAAGGTCTTATGACAATAAATACTCTTCAGCACAATGAAAAAAAGTCATTCAAAAGAACTTAAAAGTTATTTCTTTTATCCATGAAATTGGATTCAGTCCATAAATAGATTAGACTTAATTTATTCATTAATCAAATTGAATGTCATCGATAAATTAGTTTTCAAATCACGAGATTTTAATTAAAATCACATATTATTTGCGCAAACGAATAGAACTGATTCTTGAAAATTGCTTAACTGTTGAGAAATTCCTTTTAAACAGTATTCAAATGACTGATATTTAATAACAAAAACATTTTTAATGTATCAAATTTCTAGAATTCAAACTCTAAAACTTTTCAAATGTTAGCTTTCGCATAATTAAAGGTACGGGTAGTTAATTAGTTGAAAAAGCCATCAAAATAAAAGTCGTGACAATAATTAATCTTTCATTGGAAACGAATCCCCCTTTTTCTGAAGAAATCACACATAAGACAGTTATGACATCTAAATGATTCACGAATAACGCAGAATGAATGCAATCAATTCTGAATTTAAATGAGAAAAACCAACACTTATTTAAACCAACACTCGTTTAAATTAACTTTTCGTATTACTCATACGATTTCACTTGTTTTTGACAAGAAATTAAATGCTTGCGAATTGACCTTAGATTTAATATATGAAAAATAATATGTGAAATTAGAGATATGCACTTGAGAAGCAATCACTATGTGATTGATAACACATTTTCATTTCATAACTCATTGCTATATTTTGTTTAAAAGATTAAAATAAGATTATTTTGCGTTTCAACAGTTTTAACTCATATCATATTTAAATTCAAATGTCATTTCATGTCTTAACATATGTTGTTTTACTATCAAATGATTGAAAAACAATACTTCTCTCATGTTGCAAAAGTCACGTTTCATTCAAAAGAGTTTAATTTCACGTTCAGGGAAGATATGAAACTAAAAATACTTTATTCATATCAAAATTTATTTTGAATTTCTCTCTGACAGAAACAAAGTTGAACCTAAAGTTTAGGTATCACAACATTATATGCAATGTTGACATAATTTTAGTCTCAATTATTTCGAAATATTTAATTTCGACATAGAATTACTATTATGTCAAAAACCTTCACTTTTAATGATTATAGCCTTTTAATAGAAGATTTTAGTGCAGAATTGTTTCCTCATTTGAGAATCTGATTCAACACAATATTTAAACTTCTTATGCAATTAATTTGGGTTTAATTATGCGTTACATTGAAATAGATTTTGAATGTAATAAAACGTATTCAATGAGATTTAATTTCTGGAATTAATTTTTTCATTGAACAAGTTTGAAAAAAAGAAAAATTTTAAATTAGCATTTGTTTTTTGATTCTTGAATTATAATTTTCGATTATTTGTTTTCCATTTATTCATTGAAAAATGCAGTTCATTTTACTCTATAGTAAAGTTTGACAACTTTTGTTTCGAAACTATTTGCAAATCCTGTTCATATTCCTTAAGTAATTCGATTTTCGCAATACTGATAGAAATCATTAAAATATTTTAATGATTAAAAAAATATATTTTGAGTGGAAAATCACTTCCAACGTAAAATTTGTCAGACAGATAAATAAGTCTGTTGTAGCAGATTTTGTTCAACAAGTCTATAAAGTCTGTAGAGCTTTGAACATCGTTTTGTCATTGAAACCAAAAATTGAGTTCAGGACATATTTTGAACTTATCTTTAGATGATTTTACTTTTCATTGACTAATTACACAAAGAAAATCTTTATTCCTTGAGGCTTATGTTTTGAAAATAATTTTCAGATTCCAAAAGTCAAATACTTATCAGTCATAAGAAAAATGTAGATACGTTTTAATAGCTCTAAAGACCAGAAAATATCTCAAAACATTTTCATTCATCAAAATCTTTTCTTTTTTTTGAAATGAAAATAAAACGCATTATTCAATGCAAATAAATATTTTATATTTGATTGACAAAGAAAACAAAAAAAGTGTATATCTGTATAGCCGAAAAGATATACAACTTTTATTGTTTTACTTCTCAAATCCTGCATTAAGGTTATAAACATTAATTAACAATTGGTATTATTTAAATACAATAAATTCCTTAAACTAGTAACACATTTATCTTGACTTGTTTCGTAAATACAGAGTAAGACAATAAACAGAAATTTAATATTATTCTAAATGTTTATATAACTTATTCTCAAGTTTCAAACCTTCAACTTTTTATACAAATTTTTAGTTGAATGAAAAACAAATTCTGAGAAAAATTTTCATAAAAATAAACTGAGAGAACGTAATTATAATTAGTTTTTTGAAATTCTTATAAATGAAAAGGACTGAATAGCATAGAAATTAATTTTTACTAATAAAAAGTTTTTACTATTCGTCTAATAATTAATTAAATAATAATAATAATTAAAAAAAGATAAGAAAATTTTAAAAAGAAATATTATTTTCAAAAAACAAAAAAAAAGTTTAAAGTTTATTTGATTCTAATGTTTCAAAATGTGCGTAAATGGATTATAAATATTAATTTTATGATTTCAAAAAAATCAATCAAGTTTTCCTGTGGAAAATCATGAATAATTTAAAATTTGTCTCTCTCTCCTTCATTAAAATTAATTGATTAAACTCATGATTCAATACTTTAATGACTAGTTCTCTCGTTATATCCCGTTAACGGAGTTTCTTGGGTTGTAAAAGCAGTTCCTCTTCTATTTTGCAATGCTTTCGGGATTGGAGAGTTGGCTACAGTGTGTCGGCCTTAAGACAATTATTAAAAAGTAAATTTTCTTTATTATCAATTTGTTTGTTTGTAAATGTAATCGAAACTTACGGAATCGCAAAATTTCTTTCTGATCACATGTACACTGCACTAAAATCTTGTAAAGCGCTTTTCGGAAATTTTCATTCAAACCGCCATAAATTATTGGATTGAATGCACTATTGGAATAAGCGATGAATGTCGCAAAATAACTGGACATTGGAAACCAAACGGGTAACTGTAAAATGCATTCAATAAATTTTCAATTTATTTTAAATGCTTCAAATATTGAATATAAACGAGCATAAATTTCGATCTCGAATGTCATTCTCAGAAGTGTCATAAATTGAAATTCTTATTTTCTGATTTATATCATGTAAGATAGCTTTTATCAATGAAGTAGAGGTCAACTGATTTTTCAAAGTAAAAGGTCTTTCAGTACTTAAAATTAAAGAGATTAATGTATGGAAAATATCAAATTTTGACAAATTTGATGGGAATAAAAAAATTTTAACATTGATTTATAACTATGATTATATTATATATTTTTTTCTAATAAAATGACATTTGGTGTTGACCTTAAGTGTTAATTTTTAATGAGATTTTTTTTATCAATCTCCTATTCTATATTAATGCCATTTAAATTAACTTTAATTCCAATGAGGCGAATGTTCCAACTGTTCAATTAATGAAAAACTCGAAGCAAATAATATAATTGGGATAATATGAAAGAGACTCATGAAAGTAAAGTGTATTTTGACAAACAGAACATGTAATGAACTGAAATAACGGATATTAAGATATCAAATCTCAACCCAACCTCTCCTGATTTTTCAGATTGATGTCCAAATATGGAGTAAAGCACTATTATTTGTAGAGGCATCCAACAGATGACAAATGCTAGTAATACGATGCACACCATCTTAATTACCTATAAATCAATTTTTGTTATTTTAATTTTAAAAGAATGAGTTTCAGTCAAAACGAAAAAAATAGCAAACGATTCATTATATAATTTTGATTTATTGCTGGTTTCATTGATTCGCTCGAAAATGATTTTATAACTAGAATTTCCTTGAAATGCTACAAATAAAAGGTGTGCTGTATTCTCAACAGTTTCCTTAATTTGAAAATAAAAATATTTGAAAAACATAATCATTAATTTTGAATATATAATATGGACAAAGTATTAAATAACCTAAACATTAATGACTAAATGACTAGTTTTTGAATTTTCAATTATTTTTTTTTAGTTTGACTTAAGTAAAAAGAAATAATTTCAAGTTTTCTCTAATGGTATGATTTTAAATTTTAATGTCAAATAAACTTTAAGAACTGAAGTTTTAATGTTTGTTTAGAGCGTAGTTCGGAGAACACTGAAGACCTAATGAACAAATAAAAATTTCAAAATATATTCTACAATCACGATCAATAGCCTTTTGTTCATAAGAAACAAAGATATTTTGTTGTCTCTTCTTTTTTATTTGAGAAACAAATAGTAAATTTTATCACATTTTTATGACCTCACAATAAGTTGATGTAATATCAAACCTAACATAACAAGTAATACTTCACTCTTTACTTCTTTATGTCATTACTCTTACTCTTAAAAATGAAAGTAATATGTTTATTGAAACTATTATATAATGCATTATAAAACTGGTAAAGAAATAAAGAATAAAGAAGAGAAATAAAACTTTCATTTCGTCAAACATTTAGTTTTAAACGACTTCATTGTCCTAAAAAATTCATTGACTCTTCAAATTCTTATCTTAAATTTTAGTTCATAAGAGTTATATCAGGAAAAAAAATTTAAATTTTGAATCTTTCAGATACCATATAATTATAAATTATTGATAAAATATATCTTATCTTAAGGCTCAAGTCTAATGTGTTCTATAAAGTTGTTAACCTTTTCCTCTTTTCTAGTTATTTAATCATCAGATAAATAATAAATCCTTAATAGTCAATAACTGGTAAGTTGGTCGAGGATATAGTTCTAAAAAAGTTTTAATGAGCAAATGAATGAATAACTCACTCGTTTTTTAGCTCGATTTTGAGCATTGAAAGTAGCGAAATGCCATTCAGCTCCCGGTACTCTATTGACCCATAATCGCCAAACTATCAATGTATAAACAGTCGTCATAATTATTACTGGTATGAAGAATAGAGTGACCGTCACCATTGTGTAATATAACTTCTTTATTGGATAATATGTCTCACATTCTCCTGACTCCACGTTGTATTCACGTTTTGAAGACCATCTTTCCACACAATTGGTTTCTGTAAAATTGCGCCACTATTTCAACAAATTAGATAAATAAATAGGTTGAATATCACAGCAATTATTGTTAATTTCAATATGAATTCTGGAACAAATGATTTGGGGAAAAATAATTAAGTGAAGTATATCTCAGGAAAATTTTTACAGATATTTAACCTATTTTTAAAGTGTGAACTGAGTCTTACTTTTAAATATTTTCAATTGATTCACATCAAAACCTTAAAAATTAATTAATCCTTTTTTTCATTAGGAAAAAGTCGATCAGAAAATAAAAATATTAGTTGTTTTAAAACTTGAGATGAGGTTAAATTTTATTTTTTTTATTGTTACAAATTTTTTTTATATGAAAGTCTTATGTAATCTCATTCTGAAGTTCAACGAATAACAAATATTTATATCCTTTAGGCATGATTTGAATGAACCAAATCAATGAATCTAACCATGAAAAAAATGACAACAAAGAAAAGAAAAATTTAATAAATGTCAGCGCATCGGACAAATGCTGACAAGGATCAAATTTTCTAGAGTCAAATTTTGACAATTTTTATAATTTAAATTTTTTTTCGATCAGTTTTTTTTAAATAGAATGAAATGATAAAAAAAATTCTATTTGTTATCCATGAAGAGCATAGTTTTTAACTTAAAACAAAATATTTTATATTCAAAACGACTTTGCTTTTAAAAAAAATACAAATTTCAAATAAGGAAAAATCATAGCCAGAAAATTTTTTTTATCAAAGACAAGTTATCAATAAACAGGATTTTTGCAAAATGAATTTCTGTTCAATGATATAAAGCTACTGTTGTATAAATTAAATACATTTGCCTAATGGCCTTTACCATCAAAACTTTAGGCTTGTTTACAATGAGTTAAACGGAAGATGTAATCCAAGTTTAATCAATCATAAAAGTCATTCGATGGCTTGACTGTGTTTAACTTCAGATTGTTATTAGGTTCTTGAAAATAAAGCTAAAGAACAAAGCAAACAAGAAATAAAAATTTTGGATCCAATTTAACAGCGAAACTAAAAACATGCTTCAGTCAAAGAAATGAGATTCCAAATCAATGATTATGCAATCCATGAAAATGACATGCATTTATTGCTTCTTACGATGGTTTGCAATCTTGAAAATCTCGAGGAAAGACTATCTGATATTGAATTAAATTGAAAATTGCATATTTTGATTAGCTTTGAGCCTAACTGCATATAAAAAAGACGTGTTTCAAAGACTTTAAATAGAAATATTGAGTTATTTGATTGCATGATTTTCTCTTGCTTGTCCTCAGGCATCATTTTTAAGTAAAACAAAATCAAATTAATTTATTTGAGAAATAAATTATTATTGAGTTAATTTTCTCAAATCTAAAAAAAGAACGTTTGAAATTTAAATGAGAGAGAGAGAGAGAGAGAGTGAGAGAGAGAGAGAGAGAGAGAGAGAGAG
>JAQIWZ010001919.1:0-10337 GCA_034697245.1 Malaconothrus monodactylus
AATAGAAAACTTGAAATAAGTTTTATTAGCAAATTATAGCTATTATTTTAGTTGAGAATATCGTGACTCCATATCATGAATAGAAAATTACGAAAATTCTTTTGAGTCGAGACCTACTATAAGAATATCATTTGTTAAAGTTTTTATTTTTTTTTTAATTCGAATATTAATCATTGCAAATAATTATTGAAATGCACGAAACTCTAATATTTCTTATATTTTAAGCAAAATTTAAATTTAAATTAAAGAATTTTCAAATTAATTAATCATTAGTAAAATATTCTTTGTTTCTTTTTAAACAACAATTAATCTTCAAATCTTCGTTTTATTTCCAAAGCTATTATAGAATTTTATTATTAATCATTAATCATATGAATAGATAGTAATCAATAAGAAAAATAATACACTTCTCGAAAAGATTGAGTTCTCTGCGATCTTTTCAATCGAGAACATCAGTGCCTTACAAAGGATTTCGACTTTAGTGTAGGCGATAATTATTATTATTATTATTATTATTTAAGAAGAAATAAGTTTGAACTTCATAGTGAAAATGCTTTAGTTTTTAAATCCATCTAAATTTTTGTTGATTGCTTTGAAAGATTGCAAATTAATCTAAAGTTTGACAATTGAAAAATTTGTTACATAATTTGCTGAAAAACTTTGGTGGGGCTATAGCTCCCTTAGCCTATTGTGTGCTACGTCAGTCGAGTACAAGGATCAAAAATTTCTGGATCAAAGTTTTTCTCATTCAAGACCTACTATAAGAATATCATTAGATAATCACTTTTCATGAAAAGAAATATTTAGAGGATATTAATGATTGCCTATAATTATTGAAATGCAATTCAAATTATTTCTTAAATTTGAGTAAAGTTTAAGATAAATTACACTTCAAATTAATTAATCAACAGTAAAATATGACTTAAGAATATTTTTTTTCTAAACAAACTATAAATTAGTGATGTATAGCTCAGGCAATTTTCATTTGTCTATAACAGAAAGATTACTTCCAGTTCCTTATGAAACTGATTATTTTCAATATCAACTTTTGCTACAATTTTGCTCATTTTTACTTATATTGCTTTTGATTTTTTTTCTTAAAAGACAAGTTTTTGGCTAATTTTTGATTAAAATAAAAGTTTTAAGTCTTTTTTCTCAAACTTAATTAAACTTTTATATTGTGTAATTGAATTATTTCAATCGTAAATATGGAAAAAGGCACAAGTTTATAATCGAAGGTTTTTTTCAAATTTGTTCAAAAGTCGTCAATAAGTTTTTATAATGGGATATAAATTAATCTAAAACTTATTGAAATTTATTTACTCATGTATTACACTATTGCCAACACTACTTAGGCGTCATCCATATATTATGTAGCATTAAAATTGAGGTTCACTGGACCCCCACCCCCCATATGTTACGCTGTTTTGTAATGTTAACTCTATGGTGGTTACGCTGGGCTCTTGACTCCCACTCACCCCCAAACTATGCAACATAATATATGGGTAATGCCTTATGAATAAATTATTTAAATAGCATTTAGTGATTGGTTTTAAAATTAGAGCCAAACGCAAGCTATGAAAATCAAGACAATTAACGTCTTGAATATAAACATCTTTAAATTCCCCTCTATTTTGAGATCACAAATAATATCTAAAAACGCGATAAAACTCAATCATTGCATCACTTTTTAAGATATAAAAAAAACATTATTTATGTATAAAGTAAACCCCAATCTATAAGTAGTCAAAAACAAATACTTTATATTCACCACAACTTCTATACAAATAAGTCAAATAATTACATATGAAAAGGTCCCAAAAGCACAATTGTATTGGGTGTTGAATGTATTGGCACATGCCTTCAAATGTTTGTTTTGATCGTGTTTTTGATATTCAAATGTTATCATTAATTGATTTGAATTAAAATTAAAGTTAAAAATAATGAAAAAATACGATTTATTAAAACTTAAATATAATAAACTTTTAGCAGAAAATAAACGACTCAAACACTGTTTAAATGACTTCAAATCAGAGCTTATTATTCGTCAACAACACTGTCTTTCGCTTAACTGTGCGTTAGATTTGTCTCAAAAACTTATAAATCACTTGAAAACGAGTCAACAATTGGTTTCCAAACCACTCGACAATAGTATTGATATTAATATTAATAATAGTATTATTATTAGCGATAATCAAATCAACGAAACTATTGTTAACGAAAATGAGATTAAATTTAACGATAATTCGAGTCTTAATAATAATAGTATTGATAATGATTTATGCAAAAGTGATTTAATTGCCATTCAATACGAGAACGAGATTAAGGAATGGAGAGAAGAATGCGATCTATTAAGTGATGTCCCGATTCTTAATGTCGTTGTCAATTGTGAGGAACAACTTATGGCCAAAAAGTTTGTTTCAGATGAAAGTGAAGACGAAATGGATGTCGAATTTGAAGGTATTTATTGTTTTTAAGCCTTGTTTTGTTTGGATTTAAAATTCAATTTTTTAAAGTTTTTTTTTATATTTTATTTTTTAGGTAATGAAAGGAAGAAATTATTAATAAATTGTTTATATTTTTTGGAGTTAATGGTAATTGAGATATGTTTTAAAGACTAGTTTTGAGCTCAAGACTTGAAAAAAGCAGTTGATATGAAAGAAATTTTTGATTAAAGACATGAAAATCTATTGTTATTTAATTTTTATTAATTTTTTGAATTTTGAGACTCAAGACCTGAAAATCTTTTACATAAGAGAACAAAATTAGTTTTGAGAATAAAATTTCTCGATTTAAGGCTTAAAAAAATTATCACAAAATGATTAAAAGTTTTTGTTTTTGTTTTATTTTTGCTCAAATGCTTTCTTCAGTTAATTATTTCGCATTTAAACTTTATGAACTGGTTTTTAATTAACTATTTTTAACTCAAAAAAACCAAACATAAAATTCAAAACAATTTTAATTTAAATTTTCTTATGAAAACATTAAGTCATTAATTATTGTTTGTTTTAATTCGCAGACAAATCAAGTGATAAATTGAATGATTCCTCAAACGAAACTGAAAATAAGACTAAAATAAAGTGCAAAACTTGCTCAAAAAAATTTAGTTCAGAAACTCTTCTCGAAGAACACATATCTCATCATAAGTCTGATGACAACCGAATTAAATGCGCTGAAGATAACTGTAGTTTCAAATGCGACTCAAGACATGACCTCAAAGACCATATCATCAAAATTCATAGAAACAAAACTGAAACTTCAAAACAGATAACAAACAAATTTCAGCTCAAGTCAAAAGCAAATTCAACTCCAGTTTCAAGTAATAAACGTTTGTTTGAATGCAAAGAATGCAATAAACAATTGTCTTCAATGCAGAGCTTAAGACAACATCAAAGAAGTGTTCATAATATGATCTCATGGTTTAAATGTAAATTTTCTGGTTGTTTAGAAAAGTTTGAGAAATCTATTGATCTCAGAGTTCACGAAGAGTTGCACAGAAAACAGCGCTTAGAAATTGGAGAACAAATTAAACAAATAGTTTCCACTGATTCGAAACACAGTCTCTCGACTTTTCAATTCGGTATTTATTTAAATATCAATTGTCTTTTTGAAAGTTTTAAAAATTATTTTTCTTTTAATTTCAAAACAGAGACAAATCTTGATTTCATTCCCTATTTTTATTTTCATTTCTCAGATATTTATTTTATCGACTGTTCTATAAATGTCTACAATATTTGTTTTATTACTTTTTTAAGTAATAATAATAATGACTTGAATAATACTTTTTTTTAAATCCAAACAGAACTTAGTCCAAACCTAACTGAAGTCAAAACTGAAACCCAAATATTGTCACAATATTTCACACCTATTAATAACGATAATAGTATCCAAAGTGATAGTAATTCGCCCGAAGTCTTGACAAATAGTCAACAATCAGTTCCTAAAACTGTTTATCTATTCAAATGTGAATACTCAGGATGCAATTCTGGATACAAACATCCGTCAAGTCTCAGAAGACATATTGAAAAGTATCATAAGAGTGACACTTCTGGAACTAATAAAATTGATTTGCAAAGTGATGACAGCAATGAAGACAAACCAATCGATATTCATAAACAACAATTGCAAATGTTGGCCCTTTTATATGAAGATCAAAGAAAACATATTACGATGTGATAACTCGTTCATTATTTACTTAATTCAAACACTTTTCCTAATTTTGATGGCATTTCTTATAACTCTTATTCCTAATTAAAGGTAATATCAGTTCTAATTTTTCTTATAATTTCTGTCAAATTATTATATTTATTGTTTTAAACTTTATCTCAAAACAAAACTTTTTTTAAAGTTATTTCTAAACTATAACTAATTCAAAGTTTTTAATGATATTATACTAAAAGACTTTAAAACTTTTTTTTGATAAAGTTTCGCAAATATTGCTCTAAAACTTTCTTTAGACTATATTTTTACCTAAAATTGTTTCGAGAAAACATTTTGCGCGAAACTTGAGTTAAATAAATGGTTTAATAGAAAATGAACGTTAAATTAAACAAAAGTCTACTTAAAAACATAGCAAAAGTTTCTAAAACCGTTAAATAATACTCGAAAATAAGCGAAAAGAATAAGAGAAATTGTTTTATTTTTAAACAAATAATAAATAAAAGAGTTTATTTCTCTTATTTTCTCTATAAATAGCGGTCACTTTAGTCTTCTATCCATTCATTTGACAATATATTTAAAGACATAAATATAATGTTTCTCACAATTCAAAGACACAAATATTTTTTTTACGACTGATTCTATTGTTCCGGAAATTACACGACTATTACTTTTATGTACAGAAAAATAAAATAGTTTTAAACTTTCTTTTGATTGAATTTTTTCTGTCTCTCAAAATACGTGTCGAGAATTTGATGTGAATTAAAAATATATATATTTTTTATTCTCTTCATTTTCTGAGTGAATGAACAGAAACAGGAAATAGCCCTGAGATTCAATTTTTTTCATCTCTAAAATAATTCATTCCTCAGTAAATATTAAACTTAAACTATGTTTTCGAAAGCAATTTAGGATTTATACTGAAGTTATGTTTTTATTATTTAGTTTTTATCTGAGAATATATTGCAAAACAAGTCTTCCGTCTTTTCAAACTGTCATAAAGTCTGACTCAAAATTTCCTATTTTTTGAATCAAACTCTCTTTCAATTGTTGAAAATTTTGAATTCATTTTATTCATTCATTGTTTAATTCATTAAACTTATAAAAAAAGCTTTTTCAAAATGATTTAATTCTTATCTAAAATTTGTTTTTTTTTCATTTTCAGAAACAATTTTGAAGACTTTGATCTTTGAAGACAAGAAAACTTTCGTTTCATTCAATGGCCTTTCCGTTAACTTTTCTTAAACACAACATATTTTTCAATCTATTTATTATATCTGATATCTATTCTCTATATATCTCTAAAAACACAAACTTTAAGAGCGAATAACGACTGTTTATTCCAATCAAATATTTAGTCAAACATTGATATAATTCAATGAATATATTATTTGCCAAAAGATCAGTCAAAGAATGAAAAGTTATTGATATTTAGCACAATTTTCAAACATATTCTCAAATATATTTTTTCTCTACTTTTAAGTCAAAACTAAACTTAATATTTATTCCAATCAAATATTTAGTCAAACTTTGATTCAAACAACAGATCAGTCAACAGATGAGCTCAATTAAGAAAAAGATAAATAAAAGAAAATTGTTGATTCTTGTACTGATCCAAAAGCATTAAAAACTGTGACCTAGTTTTACATCTTTAATGCGCGGCCAACTATTAAGAGCGTAAAAAATTAAGAGAAAGATTTAGGAAAAATTAATAATATAGAGATATATAGATTTTTAGTATATCTAAAAAGTCAAATAAATGGCAAATTGAGGAAATCTTATCTCAGGCTAACAGACGCCTCACTTTATCCTCTTTTTATTATTTTTCTTTCTTGTGCTTCACTTTATTTTGCGCTTTGATTTGACTTTAAAGAAAAAAATTAATGTTTTGTACACTTTTTGTTTTCTATTTTTCTAAAATTTTTTCTTTTCTATTAATTTGTTGCTCAATTGCTTTGAATTCAACTATAAGTGAAAGTAATTTTTTTTTGGTTTCAATTTTTTCACTTTAAGTTATGTCCAGAAGAATAGGACAACAAATTGAAAATTTGAAATCTATATTTTGAAAACTTTTTTGGTCTCTATTTTCTATTATTTTTCTCATTGCTTTTCATTTATCGTCCGATTTTTGCCAAAATGTTCGTTTTACTTAATAGCCTATTATTGAGTAGCATTTAATCTTAAAGTTTTCCAAAATAAAAACTAAAATATTTTTGTGTTATTTTGCAAAGAAATATGTTTTGACCAAAAAAAATTATTTTTCAATTACATTGTTATAATATTTTTTTGCAAATTTAGAGAAATTATAACAAATTAAAGATTAATATTAATTGTGTTGAATTGAAATTCAAATTTGATGTCATTCAAAATGTTTTATACTATGCGTTAATTTGAAAATTGTTAAAAAAAATTATTATTCAATTCGTTCATTAGTTTTTTATTTCATACGAATATTTCAATAATTTTTCAATTACTGTAAAAACAAAATGATTATTCCTTTAGATAAATAGTTAAACAGATTTTCTAATTATAGACAACAATAGTATAAAAAATACTTGTATTCAATAATTTTTCTAAACAAATAAAAGATAATTAAGTTTCAAAGCTTTTCAAATTTCTTATCAAACTTGAAGTTTAGAGGTATATTGAAAAACTTTTAAATAGATTTGAGTTTATATCGAAAGTCAATTCAATTTCGAGATAAAAGTTGTAAATAATTTGTTTAATAATAGGGTTAATTTCATAAAAGTTTTTTTCAAAGCAAATAATTCAATAAAAACATTAAAATATAGGTCAATAAAAATTATAAGAAGAATTTCATCAAAATGGATAACAGGCTATCGAATAAGTTTTTTGGGGGTTTTATACACTAAATAATGTTACGCTAAAAGAAGAGCACATCTAAGAAAGGCTTCATTTCAAATTCTAAACATTGAACTTAAATTTAAAAAGATGTAAATTTTTTATTTTGAAATCTTTGCTTATATTCACGTCCACTCTTCTCGAGTCGCAAAAAATCAGAATAGCATTATATGAATTGAACAATAGGGATGCCAACCCTTTATCGAGTCAAAGCTGGAGAAAACTTCTTAAAGGGGGTACCAAAGGATAATTTTCGTATATTATTTATAACAAGCCTGAAAACCAAAGGAGGAACCAAAGGAAAAATTTTCAATCTCTAGCTTTGACTTGATTTAAAGGCTGGAGATATGGTCTCAAAGCTGGAGACTCTAGCGTAAAGCTTGAGACTTGGCATCCCTAATTCAACAGTATATTTGATAAGAGAAGTGAAAAGCATTACTTGAATATAACGTATAATTTAGTTTCGAAAATAAAATAGACATCAATTGCAAGTAGATACAATTTGGTCTTACAGCCAAAGTTAAATTGGACTATAATTTATTTGTTCAAAAAAACCTCGATTTCAGAATTTATTGACATTCGCAGGTTTTCTAAATGAATTTCAAAATGAAAACATGAATCTCATTAATTAACTATTAATAGATAACTTTCTTAAATATGAGTTCAATTAGAAGAGTTAAATTTTTAAAAATTAAAACATGTGTTTTGGAAATTTAATTACAATATAAGTCCTGGTTTGGAGTTATCATTCAATTTTAAATATTTTTTTACAGGGTTTAAAGCATTTCGTTGAAAAACTGCTGCAAAAAATATTGGACTTTTAAGGAAAAAATATTAAAATTTCAATTCAGTTCATTCCGAAAATTTATCAATAAGTGATGATAAGTATTGGCCTGGATTGACATCCGATTCCAAATTTTGGATGAAATAATTTTAAATGAGGGAATGAAAAAAAATCATAATTGAATAGCATTTAATTTTGAAAAGTTTTTCAAAATCAAAACTTAATATTTTTGTGTTATATTGAAAAGAAATATATTTTGACAATAAAATTATTTTTCAATTACTTTATAATAATAATAATATATATTTAAGGAAACTTATAAAAAAAATTAAAGATTCAAATTTCATGTCATTTATTATTTGAGAATTAATTGATCTAATTAGATAATAAAATGAAAATATAAATCAAAGTTCATTGACTTTTAAAAATAATTTTAGTATAAAAATTTCAATTTAGCAAAATTTAGGCATTACGTCAAAAATCTAATTAATTTGAAAACTAATTTTGACAATGAGTTATTTGATAAAAATTATTTGCTGTAAAACTTTAAAAGTATTGTAAGAAAGTATGAATACAGGTGTGAAGAACAATGTGAAGAAAAACTTGAAGCAATCATTGAACTTAAGTTTCGTAAATTTTATTGAAAGAAAACATTTTCAAATTTTATCACTATTTCAAGAGTCACTTAAAACTCAGTTCAAAAACAATCTTTATTTCTATTTCAAATGTCAAATAAGTGAAAACACTTACAGTTGTTATGCACTTAACAGACCTCTATTTCTAATGCATTTCTGTCACAATTCATGCAATCATTGCATTCTCAAAGTGTCGTTTGTTATTACGATTCAAACATATAGATAACAACCTGAAAATATAAACAAAAATCTCACTCGAAGTGAAATAATGTCAAAAAAACTTTAGATAAAAAATAAGTCTAATTTTTTTCTATTCTAATGTATATATTGTTTTTTCTTCTATTTCGACAAGAGAGAAAAGTTTTAAATTTATTGAATTCAACGCTCAAGTGATTAAACATTTTCTTCTTTAGAATTTTTTAAAAATTAAATACAAAACAAGTGAAAAATATTATCAATTTTCTTAAGTTTGGAATGAATAGTTTGGGATTTATTGCAAAAAAATCTCAAAGATTTTACTACAAATTCCTTATAATCAGTTTTGATTTGAATCTCTGATCAAAATAATATTATTATTCACACATACAGAATATTCTGGAAAAGTTTCTCAAGTGCTGAATAAACTTTTGGAAAATGATTCCAAAAATAGATAAATAACTTAATTATTCTTTCACTCAAACATTGATATAAAGTGTGAGCGTTTTAGCAAAACTTTATGATTAGAAAACAAATGCCAAGAACTCTATTTCAAGATAGTATTGAATTTGAGTCTATACTGAGCTTTTTGGGAATGAGAGCTCTTTCGTTTCAAAATCAATTTATATGAAGAGTTATATTTATTATGAGTTGTAGTCATCACAGAGTTTGCTTTGTATTCAATACGTATCTCGTTTGAGAACGTGATACCAATTGGGACTCTTATGCATTAGAAGCCATTTGTTCCGCTTCTGAACTCAATGATCGCCCACTTCTTGATGTGATAGGAATCTCTCATTAGAGACTAACACACATTTCTTAGGGTTATTTTAGATCATTATTATTAATAATATTATATTCTTATGAAAGTTAACAAAAATTAGAGCAAACATGTCATGAATAATGAGTTACTTAAAAATATGAATTAACTTCTAATATATTTCTAGATTCTGTTGATTCGAAATGGTTGAAAAAGTTTGAATAAAAAATTTTCTCGAATTATCAGACATTCTAAGCTATAATCGATGACATAGTTTCGGGTCATTATCTGTTACTGTCATTAAATTTTATTCAATATTTCAATTTCTTTATACTATTAAATGGATGAAAGAAGAGTTTTTGGATATAAAAAAATTTGTATATACCAAATATACAAAAGAAATAAGAAATTCTATCCATAATCAATATGTCTGTATGTCTGTTATTCTCATCATATTGACGTTTCATCGGCTCGTCCTTCAGAAAAAATGAAAAATTTTCAAAACTTTATTATTAAGCAAAATAATTAAATTCATTATAGAGTAAAAAATCTGTAAACTTTAAATAAAACTCAATTTTAGCTTAAAATTTAAGTAAAAATTCTCCAAATAATAATTTATTTCCTAAAAATTTCTCGTAATAAACACTATTTGTCGAGTTTTAAAGCATTCGAATTATTCGTAATGATAGGCAAATCATTGAAAAATTTTATTCTTAGTAATTATTAACATTTATAACACTTTCTTTAGTAAGTCTTTAAATTGTTAGTAAGACTTTTATTCTTATACTCTGTAGAGCAGAGCTTCTCAACCTTTTGGGGACCGGCAAATTTTCAAAATTACCATTGCGGACTGGTAACTCTTAATTTCTGACAGCAAAAATTATATAATAATAAAATAGTAAAATAAAATGATAATTTTACTCACCATGAGTGGCATTTTTGG
>JAQIWZ010001920.1:0-10334 GCA_034697245.1 Malaconothrus monodactylus
GTTCAAAAACAAAATTGATTATTGTTAATACACCTCATAATCCTTTAGGAAAGGTTCGAACCTTGAAACGAGATTTTCTGCACTCAATCAAGTCTTAAAACCAATATTTTTCCGTTAATAGATTTTTTCAAGAGATGAACTCGAAATGATCGCCAATTTGTGTAAAAAATATAATACTATTGCAGTTATGGATGAAGTTTATGAATGGATATTTTATAAAGGAAACGAACACTTGAGAATGGGTAGAGATTTATTGTAATTTTATGTTCAAATTGAATCAAATTGATTAACATGTAATGAATGGCTCATTCATTTTACAGTCACTTTGCCTGATATGTGGGAACGAACCATAACTATAGGTTAATCATGTTATCGATTATGTTTGACAATCAATTATAAATTAATGACTATATAAATAACAGGTAGTGCTGGAAAAACATTTAGTGTTACGGGTTGGAAGTTAGGCTGGGCTTACGGTAAGAACAATTTGTTGGAAATATATTTGATTTATCAATTATTTAAATGCGCAAAATATTATAGGCCCTCAACATCTTATGCGCCCCTTACAATTGTTGCATCAGAACTGTGTCTACACGTGTCCCACTCCTATACAAGAAGCGGTTGCCGTTGGCTTTGAAAAAGAAATCGAAAGAATGGATAATCCAGACTCTTATTGGAAAGAATTGGCGGAAATGCTGGAACCAAAACGTGACCGAATGGCTGGTTTTTTATCGTCCGTTTCGATGAATCCAACGATTCCAGAGGGCGGATATTTCATGATTGCGGACTTCTCTAAACTGGCCGAAAAAGTTGATCTCTCGTCTGAATCTGGAACTAAAGATTATAAGTTTGTCAAGTGGCTCTCTAAGACTAAAGTATACTAAACGTTGACTTTAATTCTGAAACTATGTTTTTAAAAATTTTTTCTTTTTTTTCTTTGTTATATATTTATAGAAACTTCAAGGAATACCTACGAGTGCTTTCTATTCAGAAGCGCACAAACATTTAGCTGAAAATCTGATCAGATTTTGCTTTATCAAAAAAGATGAGACTTTAGCAAAAGCTGAAGAAATAATCAATGAATTGAAACAAACTCTATAAGACTTTTTTTTAGAAAAGTGCACCTCATTATAGGACACATTAATTAGTTTCTTGTTTTTTTTCTTTTTAAACAGTTTTATTTCAGTGCAACAGCTTATTCACTATTTAACTCCTAAGGTGTGCGTTGTTTTCAAATTCGGCTCAAAACTGTAAATTTACAATTTTTATAATGATCTAAAGAGATCTAGTTTTTTGTCTCATTGCCAAAAATAGAAATTAAATTCAAAAGATCTTGTGATATGACTGTTGATTACGAATAAATAATTTTAATTTTTGAAAAGTAAGATTTTATGCCTTTGGCACTAAACTATTTGAGTAAACAATCGATATTTGAAGGATTTTGAATTACTTGACAAGAACTAAATTTAGGAAATCGGACAAAACATATGGTATAAAGCCATAAACCTAAAGACAATTATTTAAACATTAATCTAATAGTTTATTAAAATATATAATGAGTTGTAATTCTTGTTATTCAACTACTCTTCAATACAAAACTGGGTTATTCAGTGCTCCCTTAGAAAAGGAGGAAAGTTGTGCTTAACAATGAGGCGTCGCCGGAATCTGTCCACAAAATCTCCTTTTATTTTATATTGACTTAGATTTTATTTTACTTTAATATTACGTATGAGTCATGAATTTTTAGAGTTTCTGTATATAATATATTTTTGTGTTTCGAAACTAGCATTTTTATCAAACTAATACAATTGTGAGGTCATTAGCCTAGACTTACAAAAATGGTTAGTACTGTAACTAAAATAGGACTTTAATAGCAATTTTAAGTAAAACGTGTGATATCGTCGAGAGACTATCACCAACACATTTGTACTACCGATTTGTGCGGGTGTTTTTAAATCTCGCCTCATTTACTAAATTCACATCATTTGTTTTAGGTTTGATGACTCCTGACATGTCACGCTTTTCGCCTTCACTCCTAACCAACAAATATCGCTTCAATTCTTCTTTTAGGCGAAATGAAGTTTTAGGAACAAAAATAAAAAAAATTAACATTTTTTTTGGGCAAAACTTCTTTGAATTTATATTTATATCCACTTATAGAAAAAGAAACGACAAGAAGTAGAGATAGAAATATCAGTCAATCTCATGTCTACGCAATTAGTTTAAAAGTTTTTGGTTTTCATGAAAATTCTAAAATTTAACGTTAAATAAAGATTTGGATAATAAAAAAGATTTAGAAAAAAGTATTAAATTTAAAACTAGATAATTAAGTAATTTAAAGTCTGAATCAAATGTAGAGATGAAGCCTTCGCAATATTATTTTTGGTCCTCTGCTAAATAGGTTAGTGTGAATGTCAAGGCCGAACTAAATAGATTAAATAAATGAGGTCGAAATGTGAAGCAACAAATTTTTTAACTCTGAATTTTATAACTATGTTACCTTTCGTTATTTCATTCAATAAAATATAAGTCTCGAAGCAATAAATCTTTTTAATTGAATACCTTCTAGAGTTAGGTCCAAATGTTTTAATCAAAGCTCACTTTTCACGCTCAATATGATAAGAAGAAGAGAGAAATAAATTTCGATAGAATTTTTTTTAGGGTAGCTAACAGTTGGTAGAGTTTTGGTTCTAATTGAAAAAGTTGATAATTAACAAGTTATAATTCTGATATCATTACAATGGGAGGAATCATGAAAGAGAGAGAGAAGAAATGAGTGTTAACCGCTGGTTGGACGAGTTTTAGGTCATGGGCAATACGAAATGTTTCTTTTTTCCCGATCTTTAAGACTGAGACAGTTTGCATTTTATGCTTAAAAGTTAAGTGCCATTAAAAAGCTATCGCTTTTGAACTGTTACTCTACGGGATTATTAGATTCAACTTTTTAATTCAATTTATACCTAAGTTTGTGTCTCATAAATTTGAAGTAAATCATTTTATGATTTGTATAACAGAAAGTTAGACATGAGTGCTTCAAAATTTACTTTTTGGTTTATCACCTGCACATTGTTTGCTCATATAGGTATCAATATTTTGCTTTTTTTTCTCTTGTTTCTCAATTTTCTTATTAAATTGCTTTAAAGATTTATTGATTTTTATTAAAATTTTCATTTATTACAAACTATATTAATTTAAACTTAAACCATTTTTAATAAATCTATTAAAATTAATTGATATTATTCTCAAAAGTTTTGTGATTAAACACTATATAAAATAAGCATTTTGTTAATAATTTTGTTAATAAACTACATGTTTTGCAATTTTGGATCAATTTTGAAGCTAACTTATTAGTTCATAGGTTGATGACCCAATCTCTGAGCTCGAAGTGGGTCATCAAAACTAATACAAAATTAGCATCAATTTATAAAATTTGTTGGTTTACATCATCATATTGTGCGAAATCTTAAATTAAACTGAAACGGATAGTTTGGACAGTTATTCAACTCAATTCAAATATAAACTTAGTTTCCTATATTTCTATGATTGACTTTTTAATATTGCAATTAAGGACAACTTTTGCGATATATTTTAGTTCGAACTTTTTACTGCTTTTTTATGAGTTTTATGGGTCTTGAGGTCAGTTCAAAGTGTAACTTCAAGTAAAATATTATCTTTAGTTTTACTTTTATTTTTGCAGAAATATCGCCTAAATGTGCAATTTATCGACAATTTTTCACATTTTAAATGAAGGAAATTTTATAAGTTTTGATAAATTATTTGACTTTAATGTTGAAATAACGAAATCGAAAGATTAAAACTTAAACATTTGACTTAAATGCAATCATTTTGCCCCTCAACTAATACAACTTTCTTTTAACAAATATCTTATTTATCTCATAAATTCTAACGTATTCCTAATCAATAATTGCATTTTTTTATCTAATCTCTCGATCACATTACTGTTAAATCTAATTAGTTTATAGTACAAAAACAATTTAAATTCAAATACAAGGGTATTCTCATTAAGTTATTGGTTAAAATATTTGTTGTTTGAATAAATATTGATAGGCATGAAAGTCAAATAAAGTTGATTTTATTTATTTAATTATCCTATAATTTAGCTCTCATTCATCAAAACTTGCAAATTAAATTACATTCTATGAATGGGGAATTTTTTTTAATTGAAATTCCTCTATTAAGTTATTCATTCAGCAAAGTTAACACCCAACTTATTTAATGGACTAATTTAAAATTTTTAAATTTATTATAAGTTATTGATGACTATCAAACGTTTTCAACGCTGTTAATTATTTTGAAATTTTGATTGATAGCACTGGCACAGCGCCAATCGCCACAATTTTCCTTCAACAATCAAAACCAGAATCAAAACTTCCAAGCACAACCACAGAACCCGCAGCCGGTCGCGCAATCACAGCCAAGTAGACCCAGTTATTCCAGTTTTAACTGTCCTGATGATTTTGGATTTTATCCACACGTAAAAAGTTGCGACAAATATTGGGCGTGCGATAACGGTTTGATTATTTAATTAAACATCAAATATTTCATAATATATATTCAAAACTAATTGTCTAAACAAATTTTTGAATAAATTAGGCACTGGAACACTTAAAAACTGTGGCAATGGTCTAGTCTTTGATGATGCCGACTCGAAACGTGAGAATTGTGCCTATCCGTTCTCAGTTGATTGTGGAGACAGATCGGACTTAGGTATGTCTGTAAATCTCTTTTAATTGATTTCCAAAATTATTAACTTTGTCTTTATGTGAATAATCTGTTCGTCAATTTTTAAGAAGCCTATAATCTTTGTTGTTGACTAATTATATTCTTAATGACAATTTAGTTTAACCCATAAATTATTAGTTACTGATTATACATCAACTCGTTTTGTGAAAATTTTATTAAAATTTGTTTCTGAAAATGTTAAATTATTGATGCGAATCTTCGAAAACACTTATAATTAATTTAATTTAAAATTTTAATTGCATTGAAAAGATCTAAAAAATAGTTGTTTGAAAAAGTATTAATATTAATTATGAAAATTTTCTATATTTTGAACAGATCCTCCAATAAGTACTCCTCACTGCCCGCGTTTGTATGGCATTTTCAGTGATCCCTCAAACTGTAGAGTATTTTATTCGTGTTGGAACGGAGAGGCATCAAAATACGAATGTCCTCCTGGACTCGCCTACGATTCTGATCAGAGAGTCTGTGTTTGGGCCGATCATGTCGATAGATGCGATCAATCAGGTATTCATATTTCGTTCGCGGAAGTTATTACTGATTAGAGAAAGAGAAACTCATTGCCTTATCAATAAATTAATTCATGAGCTCATGATTTTGTTTGGTTTTGCATTGAGTTAGCTGTTAGGCTAAACGATAACCTCTCATTCCCCACTTATTTTCTTTGGGCATTGGCTCATATGTACTTTTACTTCCACCCATAGAATTTGAGGCTAGAATTATAATTTTTAATTCAAAAAGTGAATATAATTTTATTATTTTAGGATAACATATTTATGGCATATATTTTGTGTTTTATTAAAATAGTAATAATTAGCCTTTCTTTGCAATAATCACTGCTCAGAGAATTTTTAATTGTATTAAATTATGATTTTTCGCTCAAACAGAAATAAGCGATGGATTCGTCTGTCCGGGTAAGTAATTATTTAGAACATCAAAACTTTACGTCAATTTTTAAATAATTTGAAAAACTAATCAATTTTTAACAAATAGATCCGACAGAGACTGACCAACCTGGACATTATACCCGTCACGCACATCCAACCGATTGCCGTAAATTTTACGTCTGCATAGAAAGTGTCGCTCGACCTTATGGTATGATTAAAGAAAAGTTTATAAAATAAGAATGCCTTGAAGTATATAAAATATAACTGAATAATATTTAATCAATCGCTTGAATAGGTTGCAGTCTGGGAACAGTTTTCAACGTGGAATCACTACAATGCGATGATCCAGAAAACGTTCCAGGCTGGTAAGTCTACTCAATCAAACACACATTTTGAGATTGACCTCAATCTAAATCTAATTTCTTTGATGATTGTAGTGAGAAATATTACGGCGATCTTGACTCCAAACAAGTGAAGAAATTGCAAAGAGAAGGGGGACGCAACTAATTTGATAATTGAACTTTCAGTCAATAAATGTTATATTAATAGCCGCTGTAATCATTAATGCTCTATATTTCATGAAATGAGTGATTTTCCTCTAATTAAAGTTTTCCTGTTATTATTATTATTATTATTATCATTATTATTATTATTATAAAATCTCATTTTAAAATCTATTATTTGCAAGTTTGGTAATTCAATGGATAAACATTGACCAAAGATCACGAATAGACTGTTAACTCAATACAAATAAGTAATATTTTTACAGCGCATCAAATTTTCATAATTTCTAACTCAACGTTGAACTCAAATTCAATTCATATTTTTATAAGTGCATAATTTAATACTATAATAAACTGTGCCATTGCTTTGATACAAATTTTCTCAATGTTTTAATAAAAGTCACGAATTTATTAATTGGAATTTATTAGAATCATAATCATTCTCAAAATTTTTTTTCGTTTAGTTTTTTTTCATTCATCACAAGAAAATTTTTATTCAAATCCTAAAACAGTTTATTAGTTAATTATAAGCTTATGACTGCAACACGAGTTTTAGGTTTATAATTCTGATATCGAACTTCTTTTGCCACTAAGTATTCCCAATCACTCTTAAAACAAATATCTTATTCACGCAATTCATTGGTCTTTTTTATTTAATAACAATAATTTTCATCAAGTTTTGGAAACTCAAAATCTATAATTTTTGAGAGAAAACTTTGATAGATTATTATCGATTTTTAAATATTACAAAGTATCGTATCCCTTAATATTGCATGACTTGAGACATTGAGACTGACGTGACATTGAATGCATGACTTTGAAAAATGCGATCAACTTTATCAAAATTATATCATTTTTTGTTGGAAGTTTTCGAAATACTCTAATAATTATTTTATGAAAATAGAACAAAATGTTGCCTCAAATCTCAACTTTAAAACTAAGTTTTATGTATTTAATGAATTCGGCTTTTAATGAAAAATTTATTCTTCGGAAATTCGGTTTTAAAACTTTTGATTGAGTTCAAAACTTTGAAGTTTATGAATATCAAGAGTATTGTTTATTCACTTCATTTGTAAAATCGTGAATATCTTCTTTCTCTTTTGCTTCTGTTTGTTCCAAAGTAAGTCCCTTTAGAGAAGAAATAGGTAAGCTTTCACTCATACAAAATAATAAATATATGTATATATTATAAGAGTATGTATTGTACAGTATATACAATACATATTTTGTTTTACAAGTGTTTCAATTATTACAAATAAATTGGAACATTTGAATCATTAGTGAAGCATTGAGAGTATTTATAGTGAAATCTAATGGTTTTTAAATATGATTTTCTGAATTCAAGTAAATTGTAACAAATGGTTCAATACCTGACTTATTTTATCCTCTAGTTGTTTGAAAAACTCAATTTGACTTTGACTTCTTTGCCTTTTTTAGAGAAAGTAGAAAATTGTCATTTTATTCCTACTGTATTTAATCGATTAATTTGGTTTAATTAAACTTATATTTTATTTTAATTCACTAACAAACTAAACATTAATAACATACAAATTCATTGATTGTCTTGTTTTAAACACAGACCGATTACTTCTCCACAAAACTCTCTGCGATTCCCTTTAATGTAATCAACTGTTGAAATGATTGTAAATTAATCTAAAATTATTAAAACATACATTTGCGGAATCAAGATATTAGAATTGGAGCTTTCGACTTGTTTCATATCAATGTTAGCCCTTTCTTTTAACTAAATGATACAAATCAACAATTATTTATAAGATTTATTTATTTTTGATAGAATGCGTCAAATTGAAAGTTACATTTTATTTAAAGAAAATATAAAAAATATTTTTATTCTAGAAATTCAACTATTCATTATTTTAAATGAAAAATAATTGAAACAAGAATGGAATGTATTAGACTTACTATATTTTGTGGATTTAAATTAGTTTCTTTCTTATCAAATGAATGTTCATTTTGTGCGATAATATTTCCGTTTTGATAAACATCCACTAAAATAAAACAAATGCGTAAACAAGAGAATTTAATTTAATCAATAAATTACTTGAATTTGTTATTCCGACCGAGACTCTAGAAAATTTTGCGGGTCGACAACCCATAGCTTCATGGCTTGAGTTTTACATAAACTGCTTCAATTCTCGGAAATAATCTTTTTCTTTTACTCAAAAAATCATCAAAAAATACTCAATCATAAAAAGTCATAAGATTTAACAAACTTTTTTTCAATGAAAAATATTTTTAATTATTCTGTCAGTTGAAAAACTGTGAAATACTTCAAAATGAAACATTTTACGGAAGTCATTAGGCTTATCAACGTTAATAATTTTCAATAAACATAAGAATATTTGAATGAGAAATTTTTCAATTATTCTTAATTGTATTCATTCTCACAGGTTTGAAAAGTTTATGTTGTCATTTGTATCACCACTGGATACCAATACATAATAGAGTTTATATATTTCACCAAATAAGATATAATATCTGCAGAAATATTGATAGCAATAACATTCAACACACTTTTTGCATAAATTTTCTCTAATTATGTCGCAGTTGTAGTACATTATATATTTTTCTGAATGTTTTAATTCGAAGATTAATCTTCCTTTTGATCACATGAATAATGACTTCAATTCGATGTTATGAAATTCGCATTAAATAAAACTGAAGGAAATGCATTAAATTTTTCTCATTTATCATTTCACTCATATTTTTTGGTAACATTAGTTCATTATTGAGATAAAAACTACTTTTATTTGATTAAAAAAATATTCTATTGAAACATCTGCTGTTTAGATTTTACTCGATATAATGATAATGAAATATATTTCTGACAACAATTTTTTTATTTAATTTAAATTATATTCTTATTCTTAACTCTTTGATGAAATATTTCCTTTTGATACAAATTAAAGAGTTAAGAATAAGAATATAATTTAAATTAAATTAAAAAATTTTTGTCAGAAATATATTTCATTATCATTATATCGAGTAAAATCTAAACAGCATTAGAAAACTTAATGTATATTTAAATTTCTTCCGATTTTATTTAATAATTATCTCTATTTGTTGTTTTTCTCGAATAATTCTCCGATTAATGGATAAATAGAGCGCTAATGAATCTCGCCTTTAAAGTTACTTCAGCTTTAGTCAAACTGTTTAACAGTGAAAACTGCTTTCAATTTAAATCTATTAAAGAAAACATAAGTTTTAAAAGTTCGTTGTTCTTAAAGTACAGCTCTTTCATAAAAGAATCAAATTCGATATCTTTTTTTGTGTTCGAAAGTTTCGAATTGAATTTGAATTCTAATCATAAAAAAATTGATAATTAGAAAAGTTATCAGAATTTGATTGCATTCATAAAATTTGAAGCAATATTGTGATGAAAGAGATCAGAACAAAACACAACAGACCTATTATTCCGCTTTTAATTTTTTAACATTAGATTTATTATTATTGCTCATCAAAAATGATTCATTTGACAAAATTAGAATTAAAAATTAGAATTAGATTTTTGATTAATTATTTCCTCAAATAAAGTAATGAGATTTCGATCTAAGAGACGATTCTATTGGCTAATTGTTTAAAAAGAGTTTCTCAACAGTTATTGCAATATTGAAATTCTAAAAAATATATCTTAAAAGGGAGGTCTACGATCACTAAGACTTTGATTTCAAAAATATTTCTATGGAATTAATAGCATGTCATATGATAACCAAAAATCATATTGAAAACGGCTGACCCCCAGTATATCCCGAGTTATTTCCACTCAAACATCTAATTTTCAATAGGATTTATAGCTTTGATATTGATTTAAAGCAAAAGTCCGCCTATATTGAAATCGTGTGCATTATTGCACGAGAACTAAAATCATTATTTTAATTCGTGTTGTTTCAAAAATTTCTATTTCATAACTTTAACCTTCACTGGAATACAGATTTTAAATGACGTGCGATAATGCGTATGATTTCAATATAAGCGGACTTTTGCATCAAATCATATCAAAGCTATAAATCCTATGGAAAATTAGACCTTTGAGTAGTCATATCTCGGGACCTACTGGCGGTCAGCCGTTTTGAATATAATTTTTAGTTATCATATGACATGCTATTAATTTCATAAAAATATTTTTGAAATCCAAGTCTTAGTGATCGTAGACCTCCCTTTT
>JAQIWZ010001921.1:0-10332 GCA_034697245.1 Malaconothrus monodactylus
CGATCTAGGACGAAATTTGTTTTAATTCAAATGAATTAATTGACTGCTGCGATGTTGGGCGCGAACAACATTTTTGTACAATTTGGATAATTTTCTATATGATATAAAACACTTTTCACACGCTATCAATAGAATATAGGAATAAAAAATATTTAATTTTTTCTTCAGGGAATTGAATTTAGATGAAAAGGTCGCGGATTAACAATTAACTGATCGCTGAAAAAACAATCAAATTTCTCATTGTTGTATTTTTCAATTTGAAAAATTCATTTTCTGAGAAGTTTGACGCGCTTGTCGTTTATTAAATATATCTTTATCTATAAAAGCATTAAATATTTTTCTATTATTTTTCTCACAAAATGATAGAAAAACACAAGAATGAAAAACTGTTATTTTCAGCTATGAGTTCATTTTTAAAAAATGTGTCGGTCCAGCAATTGAGCGGTCAATTGATTAGTTTATAGTCATTTGAATTGTTACGGATCTCATACTTTGCAGATACTTTACTTTTGTAATACTTTGCATTCAACAAATGAAACAATATTTTTCATTTTCTCTATATTGACTGAAATTTAGTTCTCATAAACTTATATTAATATTGTTGATAACTACTGTATAACCTTTTTTTACTCAGATTTGTTCAATTGCATCAAAATTTATATTAAATATATTTATTTTGAGTGCATTGATATATGATCTGATATTATAGTTAAAAACAAGATAAGAATGACATTTATAGAAAATAATTTGACAAAAACAAGACTTTTAGTGATGAAAAGAAATATCACTTAAAGCAATAAAATCGTCTTTTAATTATCAATATTTATTCTCAACAAAGTTAAAGCCATTGATACTTCAATTTTTTTATCAGTTGCTTATAAGTTGTCAAAACAGAGATAAGTTTCTGAATAACAATAAATAAGTCGAGACTTCTTTCACACCAATATTTTATTGAAAATCGTAAAAAATACAGATTTTTATTGAACTTTGATTAATAAGATTGATATAAAAATGATTTACAAAACGTTGCAAAAAATTCTTCAATAAATAGTTTGAATAACTCTTGTTTCGCAATCTATTGAAGAAATAAGAAAAATTAGGTTTAATTAATAATTGATTAAAACTAAATTAAATGATATATTAAAATAAAAGAGCAGTCGACACAATATTTTGGAGATTAAAAAAATTTGAAAGCTTTCGGGTCATAAAAATTGTTAAAATGATGCGTTTTATTATAAGAATTGTAATGAGAATCTCTTTCTATAGTTATAGTTGTAATTAATTGAGGTTTAATATTCTCACGTAAAGTATGTGATAAAAATACATGTTTGGCGTTATTTGAAAGCAAAAATTACTCAAAATTGAATCAGATTTGAAATGCGTGACAGGGATAAAGGTTCATGGTCGACCGATGGAGTCAGACATCCAAGGAAGTATCTTTAATCATATTTTGATATATCATTACTTCGTTTGATTCATCATTTATTTAATAATACTTTCAAATCTAAATATATTTGTATTTATTGATTAATACCTTTTGACGATAAAATTTACGATTTATTACAAACAATGCTTTCATTTGCGTAAAAACTCGTTCAACGCGACAATTGGTCTTTCAGTTTTTAGTTTGAAATAATATTTTGTTTTTTATGAATCGATATCAAAAATAAGTTGAGTTGAGAGTTGACAACAACTCATCTCTATTTCAGATAACGATTCCATTCATTGAACTAATCAATTAATTAAAATTGATTGTTATCTCAAATATAGGGCCCCAACGGGTATCCCATTGATTAACACGTTTTATACAAATGCAAGCATTGAGTTGTTGTTCACTTTCATTTCGTTAGAATTCATATTAAGTTTAAAACTATTGACTATTAATTTAAATAATTAATAATGTATTTGATATCAATACAAATGAGAGACACGTTTCAAATATAACTATAATTACTATCAATAATATTAAACACAACGAAAATCGGAAAAGGAAAATACTATAGAAATAGAAATGCATTAATGTTTATGTTTATGAGTCGACAGAAGGCGCACATTATTACTAAACATTAAATGAATGAATGCATTGAAAGCACATGTCTTTAGATTTGTTGACAATTGAGTCCATATTTTTAAAATTAAATTTTTTAATTATCTATTAATTAATAAAAAGATGGGACATAAAGTTCGAAAACTAAATCGAAGACAAAGCTCTTTTGGGAGTCATTCATCGAAAGTAAGTTCCGTTAAATTGACAAATAAACGATTGTCGAAATTAATTAAGCAAAAAGTGGTTAAACCCAAAAGTAAATTCGTGTCCACTTTCATGAGATCACAATCAATACAAAGACAACAATCAGTTATTAATACCAATAATAGTAATGAATTCGATATAAACGATGTCTTGGATTTGTTGGACGCAAACGATAAAACTTTTACCAAACCTAATAAGAGACCGAAATGGGCCCTAAAGGAAGACAATCACAACGACAGCGATTCGGAACTCAATCAAATCGAAGATTATGAAAGAAAGCCTCGAAAAAATGTTTTTCAACTTAAAAATGATAAATATATTAATAATAACAATAAATTTGAAAACATTCAAAACAATGACAATAATATTGAAGCCGAAAAAAAGTTGAGTTTTGATAATGAAAACAATGATATAAACGATAGCAATGATAACAGTTTGGAGTCGAAAAGTTTAGTCCAACTTTTTGCTGAAAGAAATGTCAAATTGGATGAGTTGAAGACAAGAGTTGCTTCGATGGCCACCTCTATTATAGCGCATCCAGAGATCAATATGAAAAGATTGAGAGATCTCTTGTCTATGTTTGACATTAAAAGTGATGATAAAGAATATGGTCTAATATTTCTCTCAATTCAGAAAATTGTTGCGTTCGCGGCTTTAGAAGTATTTCGCGATATTATTCCTAATTATAGGGTTAGAGAAAAGATTAATGAAGAGGACGACGAAAATAATAGCAAAAAAAGAAACTTTCGACTGAAGAAAGAAACCAAAAGACTTCGTGAATACGAGAAAAGTTTAATACAATTATATAGACTTTATTTGCTTCGATTGGAACGAATGATTCAATGCATTAATAAAGGAAGTTCTAAGAAATCAAACTTTTACGACAATATGTTGAGCTCTAGAAAAGCGAAGCAAAGAATCGCTACAATTGGTGTCAAATGTTTCTCTGAACTGGTCGTAACTCACCCACATTTCAATTTTCGTAAACAAATCATTGAAACAATCGTTCCATTGATGGCGAATAATAATTACAGAGAAATATCAGATATTTGTTGTGAAACTATTTCTAAGTTATATAAATCCGATAAATTGGGAGAAATATCATTAGAAGCAGTGAAATGTACCTCAAAATTGGTTAAAGAAAGAAATTTCAAAATTAATCCCAAAGTTTTGAAAACATTTCTAAGTCTCCGAATCAAAGAAGTTAAACAAAACGAATCCAATAAAAAAGATATGAAAAAGATTAGATCGAAATTGGATTTAATGTCAAGAAAAGAACGAAAGCGTAATAAAAGAATGCAAAAACTTAATAATCAATTACTTGAAACAGAAGCCATTGAGAGTAGAGAAAGAAAACTCAGTTTTCACACAGAAATTCTAAATCAAGTTTTTGTCACTTATTTTCGAATATTGAAACATCAATCAGAAAATAGTGATTTCAATGACACCAATGATCAGAAATGGTTTAAAGCAATTCTATCGCCAGTACTCGAAGGGCTTTCAAAGTTTGCGCATTTGATAAACATTGAATTTTTCGATGACTTGATTTCAGTACTCTATGGTTTGATACGAGATAAGCAATTAGACGATCACCAGTGTTTGCATTGTCTTCAAACAGTCTTTACAATACTTTCAGGCGAAGGCAGTGCTCTTAATATTGATTTTCAGCGTTTTTATAGTGAGCTCTATGTTATTCTTCTTAATGTCGACACCAATACAAATATTGATGACATACAAGTATTAATTTCTTGTTTAAATACTATGATTATCAAAAGAAAGAAACAAATGACAAACAATCGCGTTTTGGCATTCATTAAAAGACTTTCTACTATTTCATTACAAACAGTGCGCGAGCCGTCAATCGCTATATTAAGTGTCATCAGACAAATAGTACTCAATCATAAACAAAGTGATATTTTACTTGATTCAGAGGGAAGTAGTATTGGAAGCGGAATATTTTGGCCCCAATTAGAAGATCCGGAACATTGCAACGCAAACTCGACACTACTTTGGGAATTGACGCTTCAAACCACACATTATGAGCCTATTGTCAGACAGTTTGCCTCTCATTTACTTAATGGATGCAAAGGTAATGAATTACCGCTCATTACTATCAAAAGGCAACCTTTGGATCTGTTCAATGAATTAGTTGGCGGTTACAATGAATTCGAATTTTTCACCAGAAATGCCAAAACAGTCAAACTTACTAAAAATAAATCTCGTTTTCATAACTCTCTTATTGATTCGCATTCAAGTTTAACGAATAAATGCAATCAGTTTCTTAAAGAATTAGATAATTCTTTATAATATTGTTTTATATTTCTGTTTCTTTGCAATTAATTTTGTTTAATTACTCTTTTCATATGTTAAAGTAAACAAAATCTGATTGAAAACAACAAAAGTAAATAATGAAAAATATTTTTGTTTTGATCGAAAGGAAATCAAATAACTTTTTCTATAGTTCATTCTGTAAACAAGAATAATGAGACCTCACTATTCAATAAATATATAACAGAACCATATTTCATAAGAGAATGAAATAAAGTCAACAACAATTGATTTGTTTTGACCAAATGTCAAATTAATTTATTCCTAAAGTGTAATTCTATTAAATCAATAAATTAATTATAAGACAATTGAATGACCAATCATTTTAATAAAGTTTGAAGATAATTGTGCGATAATTCAATTATCTATTGTTGTCGTTTATGAAGCGATTGTTTTTTCAGTGCCTGTACTTCGAAGCAAAGTAATTCACAATAACTTCAGCTTTAAATATTCTGAGAATTGATTATTGAAGAAGATCTGCACAAAACTTGAAGGCTTTAAAGAAAGATCTAATTTAAAATTTGATCGATTTTCTATTATTCGATACTTTAAATTTAGTTAATAATAGTTACATAAACAAAAACAATATAATTAAGAACGATGAAAGTATTATAATTGATAAGAATAGTATATCGAAACGAGTATTAATTCAAATCTTCATAAAATTTAAATTATTTTGACGATGTATTCTATACTAAAAAGCTTCAAAAACTCATATAAAATTTCTAAAGATTTAATACAAATTAATAATACTTTTATATAGATTTTGAGCTCTTTAAAAAAGTAATAATTACTTTAGTAGTAAATACTTTAGTAAATAATTAGTAATTATTACTAATTATTAACGCATTTTAATTGAAATAAAATCTTTATTGAGCAAATATTAATTAAAATTACAAAATCTGATTAATACAGTATAATAGTTAACGAGATAATATTATTCAATAACATTTGATTAATTGATACTCAAATCGTCCATTAAGTTCATATTTATTGGCAAACAATCGCATTTTGTGTGATTCTTCAGATTCATTACTTCAATTATAGGTTCAAGTCTTCGTTTTCGTGCAAAACGTGAATTAATCTTCAATGATTGCGAAAAGAAGACAACTTGAATAGTTTCACTTTCTATCGGTTGGCACGAATGTGTTTTATGTTGACAACAGCCAGAAATATCATTACAACGATATAATACAGTCCCGCGAGGAATAAGCGTTTTTGAGGGATCACTATTAGGATAAATAATTTGAGGTTTCGGTACTTCACACGAACCATATTTTTCCATATTTAAAAGATGTTGAGTCGCCTGTTTTGTCAATTCTTTCACCGGTGAATCACTTCTTCTACGAGAACAATCCGATATAAACACATTTATTATCAATATTAAACTTATTATTGATATAAAATGCCTTTGAAAGTAGCAGTTATTCGATCTGAAGAAAGATTTCATAATGTATAGAAAGTCTTAACTTATTTCATAAGATTTAACTTTAAAGCTAAAGATTTGATTAAAATATTTGACTCGATTCATACTTATATAGATAAGTTTAACTCTTAAATTTAGATCATTATTAAAAAAAGGTTTTATATAAAAAGCTAATTTGGAAAGGATTTTCCACAAACATGACATGACTTACCTCAATAGTAATCACATCTTAGAGGTTAAGGATCGTATAAGTTAAAGGAGTTTACTCTTTTATCTAATCATTTCCTGTTTTAAATTAAGTTTTCAATATTTAATAATCTTATATTCATAATTGATTCTTAAAAAAATTATTGTTATCTTAAGTTGTTTGCAATCATTTCAAGTGTTCACATAAAAAAATTGTTAATAGAGAAAACTTATGAGATTTTATGAATCTTTTTATTACATATCAGTTTGAGTATAACTCGATCTACAGCTGGTGTAGAGCTCATTAGCTCTATGTCCTACTTCTTTACTATTGCACCGACACTTTGGAAAATCCGATCAATTTATACATATTTGGGTGAAATTGACCTCATTCTAAAATAATTAATATTCTAAACAATTACGGCTTTTACCTGTTTCTATAGATTCATGCAATAGCTTATGAATAGGCAAAGGTCTAATTGATTTAATTGAAAATTACAATTCGATTCGAGTTTAATGCTTATTTATTATACACTTGAAGAACTTTAAGATCATTCCATTAATAATTTTGGTTTCAAAATATTGTTAATTAGTTAAAAGAACTCCAGATTATTGATACAAATTGATTCTTAGAATGAAATAGTAAGTAATCCTTTTTTAAATGCAGTCAAAGTGAACACAATAATTGAGATTAAGTCATGGAGTTATAATTGTTGATAATCTATAACAGAGCAAACATGTAAAAAGTTGTAATTTAGAAGCTCTACTGTGAATAACTTACAAGCATTTATTCAGAAACTTATCTAATTAGTAAAACGGATAATAGCTTTGAATGGATTTGAATAATATATATCTTATAGTATAGTAGATATAATATATATCTTAGGATTTATAAACTTATAAAAAGCTTTCAAAGAATTCCAATTCCTTCTAAGAATTGTTGAAGATTTTCTAAAGACGGGAAACAACTTTGTAAAGAGCAGACAATATCTTGTATCAAAATTGACTCATTTTCTGATATCCAGACTAACGAACGTATCGATTGCTAAATAATTGTTGAACACATAAAATTTGAAAACAATGATAATTTTTCGTCTCAAAATTGATAAATTTAGTCTTTTTAATAGAATCTATCTTATTATAAATTTATATTCGGTTGAGTGCCAACTAATTTTCGCTACAATTAATGTGACAGTAGTCAAAGCCAGGGAAGGTCAAAGCAAATGTTGACCTAAATTATCATATAATGAGTATATACTGTTTCTGTTTTGGTTAGAAATCTAATTAACGCTCAAAATTGTATTCTTTAGTGCAAATCGTAATTCAATTTAAATAAATCTAAAATAGTTTTGTCTCGAAATTAAGAGTTAAAATTAATTTTTTTCATTGAAGCCACAGAACAGTCGAATAAATAATCCAAATGAGAATAACGTTATTAAGGTATAAGTGACCGCAAAGACTACAAAAGAGACAACTCTATGGGGCAATAATTGAGGTACAGGTATTAGTTATTTTGTTTGTCATTCATAATAAAGAAGGTTTTATATAAAGCAGACTCGCTTTTATTCAGAATTAAGTTGAATTATGGCTAACTTTATCACGAATGAAGCACTAATTTCAGCTTTAAATCAACAAATGAATCTCAAGGTCACTAAAGAATCAATTTTCTGGACTTAACACTTGAACCTTTTTTTATAATTCAGTTCAATATAACAAACATTTCGTAACTAAAGCGATACTTAATGAAGAGGTCCACTTTTATTTTTAAATTAATAATGAACCCAAGTTTGGAAAATGAATACCTGGACTCAAATATAAAAAAAGATCAGGTCAACGTTGGTTTAAGTGGTGCTCATGTGCTTGTGTTGCAAGAAATGCAAAAACATGAACAACGAATAGCGAACAAATTGGAGGCAATGGTGGAGAAAGTTGTCATTTCAAGATTAAGTTCTGTGTTATATTATTGGATTTGTCAGTTTACTAAAGATTTGATCGAATTCAAAATTAATCAGATATTGAATCGATGCTAACTTTTTTATCCTTCCTCTGATTCCGTTACTCATCTTATATTGGATTATTTGTTTATCTAAATAAATAAAATCCAAACAATACAATTATACAATTCTCCATAAAATCTGTTACGAAATAAGTTGAATCCAAAAAATGTGATACTTTTAATGTAATTGAAATAAGAAAATATTGGAAATACCTATAAGTTGGTTATATAAAAATTAATATAAAATGTCATCTCTTAAATAAATTTTAATCGAAATTTTATATTTGATTGTGATTTTCTTCTCGAGCATAGATTACATTAAACAAATCACTAGCTTTTAGATCGAGAAATAAAATTATGAATTTTCCATTTTTTGGAGAAGTTTTTTTCAAAAAATATTATTATATTGAAGCGATTGTCAAACTATTCCGTTATTCGCACATTTTATTTTGGTTATTATTATCTTTAAATTTTGAATTATTACGTCCACTCTAACAACTATCAAATTAATAATACTAGAGCTTTAGGTTTGGGATTCTCCCGTAACCTCAAAGCCATCAAATCTAATTAGAGTTAGTCTAATCTTATTTGATTGAATTGTTTGCATGTAATAACTTGTTGATGAGCTTCACTAAACAAATCTATAATATATAAAACTGAATGCAAATTTTTCTAATTTCAATCTATTTCTGTGACATTAATATATTCTTCCGTTTAATATAAAGATGAAATTTAGATTTCAAGCGAGAAAATATTGAAATATTTGAATACAAATTAGAATATTTTTATTTAAACAGTGAAACGATCCAACAATGCATTCATGAGATATAATTTGACGCAATCCCCAATTCATGCGAAGTCTATCGTTGACTTCATCATTCTTTAAAAGAAGAAGCAGACAGTTTTTATTTCAAAACTTTAGAATAAAATTATGGAACCGAAAAAAATAATAATTCGATTCAATAATTCTTAATACAAGTATAGAGTAGTCATGAAAACGAGATCTCGTCTCGCGAGACGATACGAGACGATACGAGATGGCCTAAATAAAAATTTCTTAAATAAGGACTTTTTGCATAAAATGTCAATATTCTTAAGAAAACAAACTTAAATTAAGCAATTGAACCAATTATTCACTCAATTTTAAAGGTAGAAATGAAGTAATTACAATATAAACATAAGATTCCCTTTAATGAGCGCGAGACAAGACGAGACCGAGCCTCAAAATTTCAAGAATTTTCATGACTAGTATAGAGAAATAGAAAGTTTACTATAATAGACTTGTATGAGCTTAGGATTTAATTTTAGGTATAGAGTGAAGGCTTAAGTTATCAATTTTGTTGTGCAAGTCTTAATCAACTTTTGAAGGCCTAATAATTATTTTGCCTCAGGAAAGACTAAAGAAGGCTATTCTGACTGAAACGGAGCTCAATCGCAATATCCGCGTCTCGACAATAAGTTTAAAAACAAACATAAATTCAATTCGTTAAGAATTTTTATAATTACTGAGTTGAGTGTCAAACTATTAAAAGTTCCAATTTTGCGCGCCAATCTATAATAGAATACTCTTATTCTGTCTGTGTGTTTGTGTGACCGCTCATTTGCTCGGTCCCCACGCAAGATAGAATCCCAAGACCAGTGTCACGAGATCTAGAATGATCTGATGAGTGTCCCCCCCCCCAAAAAATGCCCGAAAAGTGGCCAGTAGCCAAATTACAAAAAAAAGAATGCACCATTAATGTTTTTCTGTATAATATGAATAACGCAGCGCTATAAATGTATAAATATATAAAAGTATTATATTTCCCCTACATTTTGAAGGCTCAACTTTCTAGTAGTTGAATATACGAGTTAGAGAGTATATTGAAGCGTTATGTGCGAAAAGTACCTTTCGATCAAATGCATTAAATCAAATAATTTAACTGCAAAACTATAACGAAAAGTAAATTAATATTCATTTAGACTTTAGTCATAAACTTTTCCAAAATATGTTATCTTCAAAGATATGCCATAAGTCATAAACTAATTTCATAAAAACTTTTCAATACTTTTCAAACAAAATTTATTCAGAATAATAGATAAAAAATATTATTTTTGAATTCATTTGACAAACATTTATATAAAAATGATTTCAATTTAGATACA